>LOJH01011685.1:419-13148 GCA_001685095.1 Ellobius talpinus
ATCTCATTATAGATGGTTGTGAGCCACCATGTGGTTGCTGGGAATTAAACTCAGATCCTCTGGAAGTGCTCTTAACCTCTGAGCCATCTCTCCAGTCCTAACTTAGGTAATATTATATTCCTGAGATCTTTGATGGAGTTGAAGAATTGGTAGTTATAATTATAGCTTTCCTTAGTTATGATAAAAGATAAAGTATATATAAATATAACTGTAATTTTCACTTGATACCTGTTTTGTTATATGCAATTTTACTATGCTAAAGTTAAAACCTCCCTTTTTATTTAGACAGAAAAGAAGAGGTGATGTGGGATTCCCCTCTGTATGCTGTGAATGTGTTTTATTATCATGGGTTAATAAAGAAGCTGCTTGGGCCTTGGCAGGGTAGGACAGAGAAAGGTGGAAAATCTAAACTGAATGCTGGGAGAAAGTAGGCGGAGTCAGAAGTTGCCATGTAGCTGCTGAAAGAGACAGACACTGGAACTTTACCCAGTAAGCCACAGCCTTGCGGTGATACACAAAATAATAGAAACGAGTTAATTTAAGATGTAAGACCTAGTTAATAAGAAGCCTGAGCTAATAGGTTGAGCAGTGTTTTAATTAATACATTTTCTGCATGATTATTTCGGGTCTGGGTAGCTGGCAACAAACAAGCATCTTTTGTCAACAGAAGCTGATTATAAAATCTACACTTTCTAGATGATTTCAGGTAATAATGGACAGAGTTATTGCCAACAGGTAGAGAAAGGAATGAACTGTGATTTGGAAGCATGGGTTTTCAAGAAACCAGGCTGTCTTCATGTGCAAACTGGCTTGCTTTCTTCTCATCACAAACGATACTTTGTAAACACAAACAAACAAAAACAAAAAAGGGAAAAAATATTAAGAGACTCCTCCATCATGACTATGCATTATAGAAAACATGACTGATAAATTCATCTGTAGCACCCAATTTCCTTTAACACTAGTCAATTCCTCCTTTATTCCTGTGCATACCAGAATTATTAGCTCCAGCTGACCACTTATCATGAGAGAAAGTCCTTTCAGTGGAGGAGAGAGAGAGAAGACAGAGGCACTCCTCAGGCTTGTCTCATTCTATTGTTCTATTAAACAAACACAGGAAAGATAGAAATCTAGAAAACTGATACTTCAAAGTCCTCTATTCATCTCTGTGAAATCTGGCCTGACTATGAGATCAGGTGAGTTTAGATAAAGAAAGTAGATTGCTTTATTTTAAGTCTTTTATCATTAGTGCTAAGACAAAGAGTAGACAAAACAAAATGTACATCTACTTTTCTGAAATGAATTTCAATGCTGGTGTGTCGCCAAGTGTAATTAAAGTGAAGAAGAGATGTATCTCCTACATTAGCAGAAAGAGTGTTCCATAGAACAAGGCCTGGAACTGCTATTAAACATTTCAATCAACATGTACTTTTGAAAGGAGAATGAGTAATCAATATGGTGATAATATCTCAGGACTAAGAACAATTCATTTATAATATTCAAAGAATCTTAGTAAATGAATAAAATGTACTCAAATCAAATTAACAGAATTCAACTAGGCAATAAGTCAGAACAGAAAAAGCAGAGCAGAGTTAGAAGTCCAAAGAGGGGTCAGGAGAGCAGCCATGGTCAGGGATCTGGGGAGAAAGACAGAAAGCCAACAGAACAGCAACTTTTTCAATATCAAGGGCTAAAGCAGAAGTTCCCTACCTGTAGTTTAAAACTAGAAATGAGTAAGACCAGTGTAACCTGGTCACTAGGTTGGAAAAGCAAATCAGAGAAAGCACTGAGTTACTAGGTGCATAGCCTACAAGTTGAGAAGATGACAAAGAACAAACAAAGCAGACATAAACATTCCCAGGTAATAGAGTTTCTCAAAGTGGCAGGGAAGTAAGAAACCAGAAATACCAGAAAGCCATCTTTCTCAATCCAACAGTACTATCGCATGGGCCAGATAACCTGCCTTTAGAGGCCAGCTTCCCTGTGCACAGAAAGATCCTTAGTAGGTGTCAGTAATACTCTATGTTGACAGCTAAAAGTTATCTCTAGATATTCAAGAAAGAGGGGCAATCATCCCCCAGTTACAACCATTTCAGTAGAAAAAAAAGTACTAATTTTAGAAATGTCTTCTTCTCAGAGGTGATGCTTGTATTAACCATTTTCTTAGTAATTCGGTACGAATAATACCAGACGACCAGAGTTCATAGGACAACTTGTGGAAATCAGTTCTCTCCTTCTAACATGCTGGTTCCATCATAATGGTTCCAGCCTTTCAGGTTTGGTGGCAAGTGCCCTTACATGCTGAGCCATTTCACTGGAGCTTTCTTTAATTTTTAAAATTAAATTATTGTTCTCCCTCCTCATGTGTATGCGTGCGTGTGTGTGTGCTTGTGTGTGTGCTTGTGTGTGTGTGTCTTTGCATGTGCAGACATGCATGACAGGAGGCACATTTCTTTTTTTATGTTTTAAAAGTAGCTAGGTGTTAATACATGCCTTACTGTATCATGAACTTAATCTCAAAGCAGACCAGCTCTGATTGCCTCCTTCATCTTATCTCTGCAGAGTATGCTCCAGCAACCCTACTGTGCTCTGAGTGCACATGCTGCACACAAACAATGATGGTAAATGGATGACCATCTGAAACACACATATAAAGTGTGCATTTCAGAATCTGTGGTAGTAGCACATTCACAGCCCTTCATTTATCTGTGCACAGCAATATTAAACTGAGCACATCCTATGTCAAGCAAGTCAAAGTATTAAGGTTAATAGATAAAGACAAATTTGGTCATTGCCCAGATGGAGCATGCAGCTTAGTGACAAAGATGTAAGAGAAACAGACAAAAAAATAAGCAGCATAAATAAAGGAAGTTACCACAAATCTACTCACAAGGTATAAAAAGGGAAGGGAGTTGCTGTAGAAGGCAGACACTTGGTAGCTAGGGGTGGTGGCATGCACCTTTAATCCCAGTACTAGGTGAAAAAGGCCAGCTTGGTCTGCATAGTGTTTCAGCATAAACAAGGCTATATACAGAGACCATGCCTCAAAAACAATAGCAACAATAATAAAAGATAAAACTTGTAAGTTTTATAACATGGTTGAGGCATGTTAGGCAGGTTGAAGGGCAGGACATTCCAGGGAAGGATAGGTAGTACTATGAACTCAGGAAAAGCCAGGAAGATAGATTTGCCATTCTTTTCTAAACCCAAGGATGGGAAATTGAAGATTTAAATTTTCTTATGTAGCTCTGAAAGGTATTAAGACTCACTTATACAGTGAAATAATGAAATCAAGAGAGACGAAGATTGTCTTTAAGAAGTTTTAAATTCTAACTCCAAGTAATTAGCTATTTAATAATGTTCTCTGGAACTCAAATTAAAAAAATCATCAAACTAAAACACATTCCAACCCTGGACTCTGAAACAGGATTTGTATCAAAAAATGAATATATAACCCAGCAGGAAAATCTGTGGCCAGAAAAATTTTTAATAGTTTTAATAGTTAACACTATTTTCTGTTATTTTAATTTACTATGGGTTTATACTGGATTTTGCTCAAAAACCAAGTTAGGATATCAACAAGTAACTTTTTTCTTTTATTGAAAAATACATTTTTTTTCATACAATATAGCCTGATTACAGTTTTCCCTCTCTACTCCTCCCCGTTCCTCCCACCTAACTTCCCATCTGGATTCACCCCCTTTCTGTCTCTCATTAGAAAACAAACAGGCATCTAAAGGTTACTAATAAAAAAAGATAAACAAAAAACAACTAACACTGGAATAGGACAAAACAAACAGAAGGAAAAGAACACAAGAAAATGCTCAAAATCAGCTATAGATGCAGAGACCCATTCGTTTGCAGACACAGAAATCCTCCCCCTGCCAAAAAAAACCCCACAAAGACAGAAGCTGTAATAAATATGCAAAGGACCATGGTATAAAAGAGAGAAAAAAGGATAATTCTGGAGGGGCCGGGGAGGGAGAAAGAGCCCTGACAAGACCTTATGAGACAAGGAACCTCTAAAGATGCTGTTGAGTTGAGCTCATTTTCTGTTGGCCGTCTACTGGGCATGCAGTCTACCCCTAAGAGGACATTGGTTCCCCCAGAAAGAGGTGCAGACCTGTGCTATGCATGCTTGGGCAAACAATTTCTAATACTTTCTTGTATCGCCTCTTCTATTCAAAGGTTTACTTTTCTTTACATTTAAGTGGGCTACCATGAGAAGACTAGAAAGACAAAATCTATGTGGGCTGATGTGTGCAGTACTTCTCAGGCATTTGGTAATACCAGTGAGAAAACCAACTAATAAGACAGTGCATGGAGATGAAAACAAACATGGATTTCACTGATCATGCTGGAAGAGACTGAGTCTCAAAAAGATGTATGTTAGTGAAGCTGAAGCCAATCATACCAAATGTTCAAATTTAGTCCGGAGAAAAGCTGTATCAAGAACTAAGGCTTCAAAATGAGTAGCTAGAAGCATACTATAGCATACTCAAGTTTAAAATATGCATCAGAAGGAGAGAAGATTTTGTAGAAATCATGTGTCCACACAGCCTCAAGTATTTATTTATTCACCCATTAAAGAAACAAAACAAATGAACAAAATTCCCTCAGAGTTTCTATGTGTAGCCCTGGCTGCCCTGGAACTAGCTCTGTAGTCTACAATAACCACAAACTCAGAGATGGGCCTGGCCTGTCCCACTTCCTGGTATGTGGAATGTGTATGACTTGCCTGGCTCTGAAGTATTTATCATGTGGCCCTTTACAGAAGAGTCTGTTGACCTCTGTTTACCAGGAAAACAGCTTATGAAGGGTGAGAATAGAGAGCATCAACCATACTCCTGTGTGTAGGACAATGAGTCAATTTTAGAGTTTAGTTAAAAACTTCTTTATAAATTTCTCTTTCAAAACTCTTGAAATATTTTAAGACAAACTGAATATGGATTTTAAATACTTTACTCTCAATAATTTCTCTGAATTTAAAAGCCATATTTACTACTTATAAAGCACAGATCACAAGAACCAGGATTCTCCTACGAGCACATAAGGATTCACCATCTATAACAGAAATCTATTCCCTCCTCAGAACAGACTTTCCTGTGCTCCCTGCCATCCTAAAAGTGCTACCTAAGAACCACCGAGAATATGAAACCTGTCTCCTACTATTAAAGGCTGAAGGAGTTTTGGAGAAAAATCAATCTTAGCTCCCAAATGAACCTAAAAATAGCTAAGGAAATGGCTATATCACCTAGTTATTCACTGTTTTTTCCCTTCCTTTGGAGTTACATGGTTTGACTGCCCTACATTCTTTGTAAAACTCCCCTGGGGTAAAAAAGCAACACCATTTCAGGCTCATGATTTTAACAGAACACATAGTGGTTATAAGCCTTTATAAATAAAGTTACAAGAAGACGATGTTTATTTTGTTTGTGTATGAATCTTTGTATCTTACATTATGTTCTACTTAAAGTGTAAGTCAGTTAGTCAGTCATTCAGTCAAGGAAACAACTAGTTTGCTCTGCACTTCTTTCCTGACAAGAGTCCTAGGAAAGGATGCCATGGCCCTTGTCCAGCAATGCATGCTAGCTTGAAAAAAAAAAGAAAAGAAAAAGAAAAAACCCGTTCCCAACATCCCAACATGTTCATTTGTTTCGGTTTCTTACTGAGCTTTAAACCGGGACAAATGTTATAGCTGATGTTATATAAATGTTATATACAGTAAATATAAACAATATATTTAAAAAAGAACAATTTGGTGGGTATGCATACAATCATGACACCATTATTTCCCTTTGTTTCATAAGCTCAATGAAACATCTTTTAATGGCAATAACCTTAGATATCCAGCATGGGGGAAGCTGTCTGCAGAAATGCATAGAAGCAAAGGAGCAGGACGAAGTGCTGGTCTCTACTCTTGCAGCACTAGTTTTCTACAGTTCTTTACTGCAAATAAAGTATGTCAGTCATGTTATATGCCTCCAAGGAGATATAATTCACCCCTCTTTATTACCAATTTTAAATTATAGTCTTGTTTTGTAGCACAGGCTACCCTCGAAGTTTGAATATTTTTCTGCCTCAGCTTCCAGGGTGTTAGGATTTAGGTGTATGTCATTGTATCTGGCTATATTAGTTACTTTCCTATTGTGATGATAAAACACTATGATCAGGGAAACTTATAAAAGAAAAAATTTATTTGGGATTACAGTTCCAGAGGCATAAGAATTACCATCATGGTAGGGAAGTGTGGCAATAGGCAGAATGGCAATTATGGAAGCAAGCTGAGAGATCACATCTTGATTTGCAAGCTGAAAGCAAAGAAAAGGGGGGCAGGGAGAGGGCAGCCAAACTAGGGATAGAACATGACTTCCGAAAACATCAACTGGGGATCAAGTACTCAGATGTCTGTGACTAAGGAACATCTCATTCAAACCCCCACAACTGCCTTCTTTGTAATATTTGAAGAGACAAACAAGCTGTCATACTACATATATAATCTGAGCACTCACAAGCTGTGGCAGGAGAATAGCAAGTTTGTTGCTAGTTGGACTGCACACTAGGTTCTAGGCCATCCTGGGGCTATAGGAAGACACCTCAACAACTTCGCTCAAAAGTGCCTTTACCTACTGAACCATCTTGTTCGTTCATGAACAGATTTTTAAGAAACAATATGTCTCAAGAAAATATACATCTTGGGTTGAAGATATAGCTCAGTTGGGAGAGAGCTTGTCTAGCACTAACTCTCATTTCCAGCAGCCTAAAAAACCTGATCTCAGTAGTTCAGCATGTCTGTGAACCGAGCACTTGGATGGCAGAAGTATTTCAATGTTATCCTCAGCCACCTAATGAGTTTCTAAGTTCAAGGCCAAGCTGGAATTATATAAGACCCTGTCTGGGAGGGAGGATGACAGATTTTATACAGAGTAAGATTTTATAGCTTTTATTTTAATAGACAAAGCTACAGAGTAATTCACCAGTTACCAATCAAAAGTACTGCTGAAGAATGTGAATAAAGGTAAGAAATAAGGAACAGAATCCAGATTTAATTTTTTTCTTTTAAAAAATTCTTTTTACTTCATGTGTATAAACGTTTTGTATATATGACTGACTACATGTATGCAAGGGGTGTGCATGGCTGGTGCTCAAAGAGACCAGAAGAGGTAACTTGGATCCCCTGGATCAGGGGTTACAGATTGTTGTATGCCACCCTGTAGGTGCTAGGAACAGATTCTTAGAAAAGCAGCAAGTACTCTTACATGATGAGTCATCTCTCCAAGCCTTAACTAGTTTTTAATCCTCAAAGGGAAAGTTCTGTGATTTGCTCCTACATAATATTACCAATTAAGCAAGGTTTGAAGGAAAAATAAACTAATGCAGTATACTTTCCCCTGTCTTGGCTATAAAATGACACAAATTAAGAGAAAAAATTTTTTAAAAAGGAACTAGGTTTAGAGAACCAGAGTACAAGGTCTGCAAGCATGATATGGATTTGAATCCTCAGTCAAACAAACATAGCTATGTGTGCTTATAATCCCAGAAATGTGGGGTGGAGACAGGCAGAGCCTAGGCGCTAACTGGTCAGCCAAACTAGCAAGTATTGGGTTCAATGAGAGACCCTGTCCTGTCTCAAGGAGATAGACAGTAACAAGACACCCTTTCCAAAACACCACCAATGAAGAATAATAGCAAAATATTACAGGAAGGCAACCCTGGAAGTTCATGAATGGGGACTATTCCTCTGAGAATAGCAGTCAATATGGCTTAGACACTAGAAAGCCGAAGGGAAGGTCCTGAGGAGCCACAGTGCTGCAAACTACATACTACCTTTTAGCAACTGAGCGGATGTGTTCAAGGTAAGATTTCTTTCTGTCCTGAAGCAGCAATACAATTACTATCCACAACCCTGACTCTATTTATGAAAGAAACATAAGGCAATTCATTGGAGACAATCAGAACCTTAGTTTTAGACAATCACATTTAAGACCACACAAGTTTTTCCAAAGTTAAGAAGTAAACGATGACATAACATGACTACTAGCAACAATTTCAAGTTTTATGAAAAGATCCTTTACTGAATTGTAATAAGCTATGTTTCTCTGAGCTGAGTTGGTTTATTCTTCTTTCTTTATTTGATTTTAAACTTTCAAAGCTTTCGAGTATGGTTAAAGCTAAGTCAAGTTACCACATAAAATATTAATGCTTCGTTTTTATTTTACCGGTGGGCATGTTTTATTTCAGCAAGCACCAACATGCTTATCATTACTGCAGTTCATTCCTGCTAGGGGAAATGAGAGATTTGGGAAAGACTAAAAGCACCCCACCAGGCAAGAGGCAGCAAATCTAGCAGATGCTAGGCCACAAGAACCATCCTTTTCTGTGGAAGTGCAGACTGGCTTTGATGTTGGCCACTGAGATATTCTTACCTCTGTAGTACAGAACATTACAATTACAAGATAGATATCAATCCCACTTCCATGTGATAGAGAAACTGAAGTACAAAGAAGTTCCTATGGTCACAAAAGGTAAAGCTACAATGTTATCATATGGTGATCTTGAGATCATTTAGTTTCAGCTTGACTGCTAATCATTTCATGATCTCATCCAAACCTCACTACATACTCATTAAATAGACAGGTGATAATGGGTGGGAAGTAAATGGTAATTGGATAAGCTAAGAGATGTCTCCTTGCATTAACTAACATCTGGAAAAAGAGTAAAAAAGGCAAAAAATTCAAATTCAAGAAGAGAAAAATAAAGTACATCATCTTTATTTTTAGGAGATGGCATTCCCTTGGCAAAGACCTTGGATAAAATAAATCTAGTCAATACAGTGTCACCAGTCAAAGGAGTTGATGTTTTCTCTTTGAGTTACTTGTTCTTTTTCAGATGCACTCACTCAACATTTTAATGAATCACTTTCCCATCAAAATTCATTTTTATTATCTTCTGTTAGGATTGCCACAAAAACTCAGGTAACAGCACATCAAAGAGGTCCAGGGCCATATGATTTGTTCTTTGTAGGTTGAATCTGACAAAAACAAATCCTCTTTATAGTGTTTACATTTTCTAACTTTATACAAGTATCTTCAAATCACTTTAACTTGCCTCCTTATATATAAGCAAATGCTTCTTGAGTTTCATGAAAATAAAGACACACCCATTTATTTGTGTGGTTATAGTGTTACAAACACCAAAAATTCCTCTAAAAAACACTAATTCAAGATCCAGTTTCCTGCATTATGAAGTAAAAGCCTTCCCAATGATTGGGAAGTCTTCTCAGAATACCACAACAATCACTAGTTCAAAGGCACACCAGACGCAGATTAGGGAAAGAAGTTAATTGGTGCCTGGCGCTTTGTTTAGGGTTGTCAGTGCCAAGAACTTTGGTCACAGCATATGCGACCAGTCCTTGCATATTATAATTAGAAGGAACGGATGCAACTCTATATTATGATTACTAAAAACACCAAGTGTCATAACTGCTGAAAGGAACTCACCAACTTTCCCACCACATCACCTTCCAGCTTTCTCTTCGTAAATACTTCCCTAAGCATTCTTTAAGGAATATTTCATGGGTATTTTGATTATATATTGCTCACCTACTGTTCAATATGAATGCCCAGGACACAAATAAAGCAAGACTTGTTAACCTGAAAAAAGACTTGGTACCAGTGAGATTGATGTATCAGATTGGAAATGGTGAGCATTAAGGCATAATTATTTGCTCTGCCTGCACTTCAGATTTTAAAACAGAGAAAAACTATAATAGATACAATTCAAATTGGCTTCTCAAGTTTCAACTTGGTCTTTGTTACTTATCATTCAGCTGATCTTTGAAATAATCTATTTAACTGGCACCAGTGGTTTAGAAACCCTTTCACTATCATCAAACCATCATGTCAAACTTTATCATTCCAAGAGAGCGGAGCACATCGTGTGTTGACTTATTTTATCAATGGCAGGGGCAACAGTCCAAATAACATTGTAAAGTTAGAGCAGGAAGTGGCGGAGCTGTGTCTCAATTCAGGTATGCCTGAATGAGGTCAGCCAGTTGTTTTACAAACAATGCCATGATGACCTATTATAAATGAAGTTTGTTGTATTCATTTTAAGACAGATTTACTATCAAATACATGAGCATCTAAAAGTCTAGGTATGTCTTTATATTATCATTATCAGAGAATTGTAAGTCTGAAGTGCCCAGGCAATAATACAAGTCAGTTTAAAGCTATTAGTGGTCCATTGACTATTTTTTCTTTCTATTTTTTTTCTTGGATTACCAATAGATGCAACACATTCATAGTTTGACCTTTTGAAACATTTGGTACTGTCAACATTTTCTTCTCATAAACATTTTTTGTATTTCTCATAGCCAGATCACATTGATAGTGAATTATTTAATGTTAAAAAGTTGTGGTAAGAGAGACAGCTTAACAGTTAAGAGAGTCTGCTGTGTAAGTATGAGGATCAGAATTATCCTAGTACATACACAATTAGATGGGTAGGGGATGGGAGAGTGACAGGACAGTAATGGGACAGATCAGGACAACTGGAAGCCAAGTACTTGTTGGCTCTAAGACTCATTTTAAAAACATAAAAGGGAAAGCTTTAGGTTCAAGGAGAGACTCTGCCTCAAATATAAAGAAGGATATTGGACATCCTTCTTTGGTCTCTGTGCGTGGTATTTCACCCCCACACTCAAACACAACATACTCAAATATACACTTAAAGGGATGGATGGATAGAAGGGAGAGAGGGAGGGAGGAAGGGAGGGAGGGAGGAAGGTTATATACAACTTACAAAAGAGTTTTTATGTATGAAGGTAGTTTAATATATTTAAATCTTTTCCAACATGGCAGACCTTGCAAGCACCTAACAATGAGAATTCAAATTTCTTACAGGACTCCTTTATCATAAACTAAATGTCTCAAAATATTTGCTATTTGGCACAGACTACTTATCATGTTTCATTCAGGCTCT
Organism: Ellobius talpinus; assembly: GCA_001685095.1. Classification (NCBI taxonomy): domain Eukaryota; kingdom Metazoa; phylum Chordata; class Mammalia; order Rodentia; family Cricetidae; genus Ellobius; species Ellobius talpinus. Next base: position 11,403 of record LOJH01011685.1, read on the forward strand.
CTGGAATTAACTGAAGGAGGGTGCTGTCTCTTCTTGATAATTGTCCCAACACCTGAATATCTGTCAATCCTTTCTTCAAGTGTTTTCTCCCTTCTAGATATTCAAGAACTGTACATTTAACCAGGATAAAGATGCTGTTTCTCTTTAGCACTCAAATCCTGATGACTTTCATTTGGATTTACTCTGAGCTCCTATTGTTTTCTTTAAGATCAGAGATGAAATGTGAGTTGACCAGCAGGTAGTACAGACCCTTTTGTTTTTATTTAACTTCTTGTTTTCATCTTCTAAATTAACCACTAATGACTTACCTCTAGCCTTTAGTTTCTGCTTCTTTTAGTTTAGTACAACACTGAATAACTTTTATAAAATATGAGTTTAATTCAGAAATTATTTTCCAACGGCCTACTAAATTTCAAACTGTTTCACAATATAATTTAAGCTTATTTCCCAGCTTTATCAGCTACTAATATAGTAACAATTCTGACCCACAAAACTCAAAATATACACCATTCTCTAAACGTATTTGTTTTCATTAATAGTGTAATGACTAACCTTCTCTCTCTCTCTCTCTCTCTCTCTCTCTCTCTCTCTCTCACCGTCAGCTAGTAGGCACAAACAAAACAACCTACTATGGACAGCTACTGGCATTATCACTTCATGGCAATTACATACCCTTGTTTGCTAGCTTAGCTTCATAAAAAGTTTACAGTAAGGTTAAGTAAGTGCTTTACATAGACATTCAATCATTTCAAATTGCTTTTAAGCTTCAAGATTTTGATAAGTGCTCGCCCATTTTCTTATTCTATTTCTTTCTTTTGTGTGTATGTGGTTGGTAGCAGTAGTTATTAGTAGGGATGGACCTCACAGCTTAGGAAAGAAACCAATTCGACCACAGCCCTCCCCCCTTGACTTCTGACACTTCACTGTGCTCACTGTTGAACAGAACCAGAAGGCTGAAGCTCCAGACATCTTGCTCTCTTCTGTACCTTGTCCTTTGTCTTAGGGTTTTATTGCTGTGAAGAGACAGCATGACCATGACAACTCCCACAAAGGGAGACACTTAATTGGGGTAGTTCTCTTACAGTTTCAGAGGGAGCATGGCAGCATACAGGCACACATGGCACTGGAAAGGTAGCTCAGAGTCCTACATCTTGCAGGCAACAGGAAGTTGACTGAGACACTGAACTACCGGTATCGAGTATAAGAAACCTCCAAGTCTACCCTCACAGTGACACATTTCCTCCAACAAGGCCACACTCCCTCCAACAACACCATACCCACTCCAACAAAGCCATACCTCCTAACAGTGCCATTCCTTATGGGATTATGTGTGCTAATTACATTCAAACTACCACATCTTCACTATCTGCACCTCCTAGCCCAACAGCCTCCAACCTTTCATTATCTTATTGTGCTCCCTCATAAGCTTGCTCTGAGAGCCCTGTTGCTTCTCTGCTGCCTTCCCTTCATGATGTAGGAGGGTCTTCTATCTATCTGTTGCTTTCATTGGTTAATTAGTAAAGAAAACTGTTTGGCCTGATAGGTCAGAACATAGGTAGGCGGGAAAGACAGAACAGAATTGTGGGAGGAAGAAAGCAGAGTCAGGGCAGACACCATGAAGCTCCGGCCCGAAATAGACATAGGTTAGAATCTTCCCAGTAAGCCACCACTTCAAGTTGCTACACAGATTATTAGAAATGGGCTAATCAAGATGTGAGAGTTAGCCAGTAAGAGGCTAGAGCTAAT
>LOJH01011685.1:13265-26252 GCA_001685095.1 Ellobius talpinus
TGTTATTTCGGGTGTAAAGCTAGCCGTGCAGGAGCCTGGCGGGATGAAAAGCAGGCCTGCTCGCCTCATCACTACACCTTCAGGAAGGATTCGGACTACCTATTCTTCTATGTTCTGTATCTAAATGAAATAATGGAGCACATTTCTTATCTATGAGCACCAGGGACGCAGATCAACACACATTATGGTATAACTGGATGACTTTTTTTCATAATCTATAAACAGTGATTCTTATAAGTAATGGATCATAACTGAAAACAAATGTGTGACTTCAACTTGACTGCACTGCAGCTATTACAACTTTCCTATAAATCCATGCCAACTTATCAAAGTTGGAAGTGAGGAAGAAATATGAATTTACCAGAAAAAATTAAAAGAAACACCTGATCCCACATGGTCAAATGACTGAACCTAAAATTATGGAGTTAAAAAGCTGTAGATGAGAGCCAAATTACTTCTAGTTATCTATCTTAATTAAGGCAAATCATTCTCCACTTCTGTATTTGACCTAACATTCTAGAGATTATCAAAGTCTATAAAATGTATTCTTAGCAGAACGTAAGCTTTTGCCAATCTAACAGCTAAGAATGCCATCAGTTGTCACTTGAACCTACAGAGTTTTCTCTGCTCTAAACCCCATACCTGTGGTCCCTATCAATGTACTTGCTAAATACCTAGATTTATGACTTGTTGTGTAACTAAACTCATATAACCACTCTTACAGTGGGCAACCTGAATCCCTGTTCTTGGATCATGGTTACTAATATCTGGTTCAAAACTACATTGTATTTATTCCCTTGGAGGTCAAGGCTATTTCGAACAGACAATTGAGACTTTGTGAGTATATATACTGGAACACTGGATTAAAAACTTGCAAAAACTTAAAAGCAAAAAACACCTACTAACAAATTATTTGCACATCTGTGAGAACTATCTCTTCAGAATCATGGAACAGCTATCAGTAAGTGGCAAGGAAACTTGCTTCTTACTGGAGAATTAATTGCCTGAACTCTGAAAGCAATCTGTCAGAATGACTCTTCTTCCCACAGCACAATAGACAGAATGCTGAAGCAGAGAGAAAACAACTCACTGATCCAATATTAACATCAACTGAAAACAGAGGGGTTAAACAGGATTTCTAAAGTTTCCTTTAATGCTATTGTCTACTTTATTGGTATTAAATAGATTTTGAAATCTACACCTTTGTAATTAGAGCAGCTGAGTTTGAAGTCTGCTCTCCTATAGAAATCTGGTTCTCTTGCGCTGCAGTGCTGAGACACTTTGGCATTCTTCCTGGCTGACTTCCTTCCTGATTGTGGCAGGCAGGTTATAGCAGGCATTGTTTTCTTTAGAAGGTTTACTGTGCTAAAATGTGTCTGTGTTTTTTCCCACTGACATAAAGCAACAGTTGCTGTGTTTATATTCTACCTGTGTGCTATATTTCTTGACTCAGCTATCTTTGAGAAGCTACTATACAAGTTATTAGCACACCTTGATTTTGAAAATGAAACGCTGAAAGGATGTTTTATTCATCCCTACTGTTATCAAACTACATGGAAGTTAAGACTACCCCAGTAAACCTGCGTTTTTATAGTATGTTTATATGAAATTGTATCAAGACCCAAGATTGGTCTTTTGAAAAGACCCCCCAAACTGAAATGTCAAAAGTTGACGGATATGGAGATAGATGGAGGACAGAACCTATGATCCAGGTTAGTCATTTTCTTTGCCAAAGTGGTTTTGGACAAGTTCTTTCATCTTCTCATCTTCTCAAAGCTGTAATTGTCACATTCATGTTAAAACGAGGATTCAGACTGGCAGCAATTTCAATCTGTTCTCTGCTGTAACATGCCAGCAACATCACCCATCCCTGCTGCCATTCAGTCACTTCCCTAGCAGTGCTGTGGAGAAAGAGAAGGCTGTGGTGGGGCTGGTTTATGTGTCTATGAAGTCCCTAGTGTACCTGATAAAACTAGAGGAGTGAATGTTCCTGGGGGCTAGAGTCTATTTGAACTTCTCACTGTTTCTACTGCTGGGGACTATGTCAGGTCCAGTTTCCAGGACAGGAAAATACTTTCCACAACAGCATACTTCAGTTTACCAAGAATGAATGGGCTTTGCTCCTTCAGAGTTGGTGATGTTTACTTACATTTGATGATAAAGGAAGCTGTCCTTTTTAGTAAAAACTACATAGCCTGTGATGTTGGAATATGTGAGCTTAACTAGGGATTAGTTTTATGTTAATAGGATGTGCATGAGTAATGCTTTGTTATATAAATCAGGAGTTAGAATTCTTTTCAGGGTGACTTAATCTTAACAGCAGCTTGAGAAAACAATAAGTTCATTACTGTGCCCATCAAGCAGGAAAAGTAGAGCTCTTTCTAATAAAAAGGCTCTTGCAAAAAGATTTTTATTTCTTCTTTCCAGAACATTCTTTCACAGGGGTTCTTCACCTTTTTATTGTTAAGATGTCCTTTTAAAATCTTGGAAACTGAAAGGTGTAGCCCGTAACAGAACATTGTACAGCTAAGTTCAAAAAGGAAAACCCTATATCCTTTTCCTGGGACCTAGAGTCTACTCAAGAGCAGCTGTTCTATTCACTTTTATTTTTAAGAGAAAAGACACAGATTAGAATTCCACACATCAAGTGAGCCTGAGGGGAGGGAGAAGGAATATAGGCAAAGGAGATCAGTGGAGAGAAAAAGATTCAGGCTGTGCACTTTCAAAGTACTCACCCATACCTTCTGATCCCCCTTCCTGAGGTCTCTGCCAGAACTTGCTCTAACTTTTTACCCCCGTAAACAACAGCAAACACCCATGCCAGCATCAGACTTTATCTATGTTCTGCTTTGTGTTCCTGGTTTCCACTGTAATCCTAACCCACAATAACTATGCCACAATCTAAATGCTTGCTGATGTCAAAGTTACTCCAGCAAATCCAACTGGCACATTTTTAAAGGACTTCCACAAGGTTTCAGAAGATAAAACCTAGACCAATTCCTTCTCAGAATCTAAAATGAATGGCTTCAAGTCCAACCCCCCACCCAAGAGTCACTGTTCTTTTCTTAAACATCATAAGCACAGTCTTTTCTGCGTGCCTATCTACTAGAATTCTGGACTTCTACAGCCCCACCAGAATTTCTCATTTACCTCTGATTCTCTACCCTCAAGCTGCAAAACCTTCCAAGTTCATCCTGAAATAACAGTTCCAAAGGTCTAAGAACCACATTAACAGGTTTAATCACAGTGGCCTCATTTCTTTGTCCTAATTTCTGCTTTCATTTTTCTTGTTACTGTTATATATATCTTTACTGATACCACTAACAACAAAAAAACAACAAAAATCCACCTTAGGACAAGTAGGATTTGTTTGCTTATGGTTTCAGAAGGGAAGCTCTGGCAAAACAGCTCCTATCATGATGCAGAGGCAGGGCAAGCAGATTTTAAGAGGAGGTTCCTTTGTGCTTGTTCATTCTGCATATTCTTTGAGTTACTGTTATATACCACATTGCTATTTCTATGAAAAGTTGAGGCATTACTGCCTGAAGCTTGTTTTCTGATCTTATTCCCACTGCAGTGCCAGAAATCTAATGCCATCTTTGTTAATCACCCACTCCGTGTCCTGATTTACTGCTGCTGTTTGTTTCTTCTCTGAGGGTGCCAGTCAATGTTAACAAGGTCATTGCCAACAGCTGACCTGTTTACTGTTCTTTATTTTGCATTGTCTCATCTGCTATTAAATAGTGAACGTTTTATTTTCAATTGTGATTTTTAATTTAAGTGTCTGTCAAATGATTCCCTTTCAAAAAGCAAGAGTTCAGAAAGGTAAAGTGAAGGAGAGTCCTGCCTTCTTTGTGGCCTTTCCTATTTGAAGTTTTTTTTTTTTGAGGAAGCTTCATTTCATCTCAATAAAGCAGACAGCTTCTGGAAAGCACTGGAATGAAATAACTGCAACCTCCCTTCTACCACATTCCTTAAGTTGAATTGCTTTAATGTCAACACTGAGAAAAGATTCCTGCATGATCCAAACTGCACACATGCCCATTTATTCTTTATCTTCACTTCTTTAACATGTTCTCGTACTAAAACATTATCCTATTATCAGATATTCCTTAAAAACTGCGATAGGCAGGGCACAGACAAATCAGGTACATATCACAAATAAACTAGGTAAAGAGACCTTTAATAGAATCTAACAATAATGACAGTACAGGAAGCTACCATTGATCAGAGGCCAACTCTGCTCTCCTCTCATTCACATTCTTGTGATCAAACACTTGACAAAGAAAAAAATGGACAAAATGACAGCATAGCTGCTCAGTAGGATACTGCATGACTTGAAACTTTCAGGGTGATTTCTTTCTTTCTTTCTTTTTATTTTGTTTAAATAAATTATTTTTATTTTATGTGCATTATTATTTTGCCTCTGGGTACGCCTGTATGTAGGCATCGAATTCCCTTGAACAGAAGTGACAGACAGCAGTGAGCTGCCATGTGGATGCTGGAAATTGAACCTGGGTCCTCAGGAAGAGCAGCTGAGCCATCTCTCTAGCCCCTTCAGGGTGATTTCTTATCATCTTGAGACCCTTGGCTACTATGCATAAGAAGCATAAAGGTCATGCAGAGGTGCTTGCTCCAAGGTATAACAGGAAGTTGCCAAGATGAACCTGACACAGACACATAGGTGGATTACAGCAAATATTTTAGCATACTAAGTTTCTAATAAAAAGAGGAAGCAGGAGCTGGGGGGAAAGACTCAATAGGCAAAGCATTTACTAGACAAGCATGAGGGTGGGAGTTCAGAGTCTCCATTCATGTAAAGTTAAGATAGGCTTGGTCTTAACTTTACCTGCAATCAAACTGGATCCCCAGGGAAAGCTGGGTTGCCAGAATAGCTGAATCTGTGACGCTGGTTTCGACTGAGAGCCTACCTCAATATTTAAGACAGAGAGTGACTAAGGAAGATTCCTGTTATCAATCTTGGGCCTACACATGCCAAAGGATCCATGTGCATCCACTCACCCACATGTGAACATGTATATAAATGTGACATACACACACATACACACATGTACAAGACAAAAGGAAGCTAAGACAAGGCTTTGTTACTCAGACAAAAATAAAGCTAATTCATTTTCTGAAAGATAAAAGCAAGCAGGAAGAACACTGGAATATTTTTAGAAAGTAAGAGAAGTAAGTACATGGTCAATACTGTGAAGACAATTCAGCATTTGTAAGTTATTCAGGACAGTATGTTTAAGAAATGTCTGCTTTTATAAATAGTTGTTTAAAAATTCTCAAATTATCCCTTAAGTTTATTATTTTAACTATGAAATGTCAGGTGTTGTCTTCTATTATTGGGTGATTTGGCCAAAAGAAGCTTTCTCTTTTCAAATGTGCCTAAATCACATTTAGCCATCACAGTCCACACTCAAAGCATTCCATCCCATCTTCCTTTAAAAATGATGGAGATCTGGGCCGCAGAGATGGTTTGGAGGGTAGAAGTGCTTTGCCACCACAATCTTTAGCACCCACATGGTGGAAAGAGACAACTGACTCTCTTTTGTCCACTGACCCCCACCATGTCCATTGTGGTATGTGTGCACTCAGGCAGACAGATAGATGCCCTCTCTCCCAATAAATAAATGTAACAAAATTTTTCTAAAGACTATATATATTACACGGATGCTAGGTTTCTTTCTTCTTATGTGACTTGCACCTCAGTTAAATGATTATTATCAAAATTACTGTTAACAAGAGAGGCATTTAGGGCACGTTTTTGTTTCAGCAGTTCCACAGTCACATAACCTCCCCCATCATTAGTTTCTTTCAGAGAAGTAGACATTTACATGGGTGCTCCTGGAGCTGTAGTCTACAGGGGTGGAGAAAAGCACAGTGACGCATATACATGGCATGCGTCATGACATCATAGAAAGTAGTCCACTGCACTACTAAATATGCTCAATACTACTGCTGACCCTCCTCCCTCAGGTCCTGGGAGGTTCTACTGTTCCTACAATTTCTTTCACTATGTACTTTAAGCTATTCCCATGTATTTTCATGGCTTACTATCTCTGCTCTACTTGGGTAAAATGTAAACCAACATTATTTTTAGAAGTGTGTGTGTGTGTTCTGCACTATCACTATAAGCTTTTGTCAAGACATATTCTTTTTACAGAAAATTGGAACTGTCAGCCTCCTCTCTCAAATTACAAAAGTACCGTAAACTAGAAAAGGTTAGGCTACAAGCAACGAGACAATTAAGTCAACTCTCATTCCTACAGTCAGCCATTCTGGCAGAAAGCAACAGAAGACACTAGTGGCGTACACAGTACTAAAATTGAATACAGCAGTAGCTCTAGTCGGGCCGAGGGTCACCTTTGTTGTTCTGAGCTTGACCTGTTTTTGAAACATCCACCTTTCCAGCAGATCTGCTTCCAAAACCCACTTTGTAACCACCCACTGTGCACCATGCCCAGAAAAGTCTCACTGCAGCTTAGCTGCTAGCGTCTTTCTGCTCGACTCCATTCTCTAGAAACTCACAGTTCCACTAGGAACCCTGCATACACATAATTTTTCAGTAGTGCTGAGAAAGAACAGCGTGGATACCTAAATAAGAAAACTGAGATTATTGTTTCTTTACATATGTGTGTGGTTAAGTAACTATAAAGGATGTGATTTCCAGCTTTACACTGCAACTGAAATGGAAGAGCTTTACATAGTCTTTCTAAAGCATTCAGGAGATTTCAGTCCAGTGACATCCCATCTTAGCATTATTCACTTAAACCTGGCTTAGAAAACTTGTAAATGCCTTTTCTCTTTTCCTTGAATTTGTACATTAAAAAACCCCAATAAGAATTCCATGTTTTGCTCATCATCTTGTGGTAATTCTAAAGAATAAAAAAAATTTTAAAAAGGCAAATACATAGTAAGATGTTAATAATATTTCAGAAATGGGAAACAGTTCTAAAAGAAGAAAGTCTCTAAGTCTCGATCGTGTTTATTTTGAACTCAAATTTCCCCACACTTCTATAGTACTATTAGATGCTGGCAAACCATTAGAATAGACAGAAGCTTTAGATAATATTTCAATTAGTACACACTATAGATTGTTTGGTAAGTATGCGGGTCTAAAGCAAATCACGACAATGGGAAAGGCAGAAATGGGAGAGGAAGAGAACAATGTTGTTGCTAGGCCAGTATGAGCTACCAATAGTTAGAATAAAAACTCAAGGAAAAAGTGGATGATGAACAGGATTCTTCAATTGTCAGTCTTTGTTTATACCTAAATACTTTCCAGTCTATTCTACTCAAAGTAGACTTGCATCAACATGGGATAGCTAAAAATAACAAAGTTATTCATCAAGTTAAGGTGATCAGAAGAAACAATCCACTGAAGCACTTGCCAAAAGTTGAAAAGCTCAAATGAAATTGGACTTCTAATATGATGAAGGACCATGTAAACACCAAACACATGGAATTTCAGACAGTCTGAGCAGCCTGTCATTAACTTTCACACTGAGAGAAACAGGTGCTGAGAGGTCCCAAAGGAATATTTGTAGCTTACTAACAGTGACTGCTCTGAAAACAGCTGATGAACACTGAGATGAAAACTTTCGGTAACACAATTAAAAGATACAGTGAAACATAAGATAAAGTACAATTTAATATTCAATTAAAATACAATTTAAAATTCAAACAAGCATAAAATCAGGTATTTACCCATGATATTTTCATTCTCCACCCCCTACCAAAAGAGAACCAATAACTACTATGTCTTACATATGCACTTTGTAACAGTCTCTAAGCTCACTGATTTACATGAGTTGCCCCTGCCCAATTCTCCAACACTCCTGCCACGGAGCTATTCTTATTTTATAGACAGTAATCCTCTTCTCACACAAAGTCCAAACTAGAACTCAAATCTAGCTTCAAATGACTGAAAAGCCATTTCTAGTGTAGGCTATCGACATAAGAAAACAAGCAAAGGAAGCTAGGTCATGCTGTGCTGTGGAAAGTTACACTGGTCATAATTAGTTTGGGCTATTTAATTATTAGGAGGTTTACACTAAGAAGCCATCTAAATTAAAGAATGAGCATTACTTGTTCTTTGGGACTATATGAATAAATGGTCACAAGAATGAAGACTGGCTATTTATCAAATGTATGGTGACACTGCAATTCAGGGAAGACAGGGTCCCTCAACCACAATCACCCTCTAAGGAAATTATGACAGAATAGACTAAATCATAATCCTATGAGAATCAATTCACATCATTTTCTGTTGAGGAGCTCAATACAAAGAGAAAGGAAACCAGAATTCTAATAGTAAAATCTACAGGAATATGTAGACTTAACATTCCCAACAACAGAAGTTAACCGCAGAGTCAATCTGAAAAGTAGAATTTAAGGGCAGCTGATAAAAGGCTTTCCTCAAATGTGCACACCTTGAAGCCACAGTACAAATTCTAGCTCTTACACATTTTAGATGGAGGACCTGGAGCAACAAAAGCTTTGACTCTGGGACTCTTATCTGTTAACAATAATCTCACACTAAATTAAAAACAAATCTTAAGAAGGAAGACATGGATCTAAGGTATTTTCCATATATTTCTATACTATAGGCTGAAAATAAAACCACACAAATTAGAGTCCCTAATAGAAAGCCAGAGCAGGAAAGGTGAAGAGCACAGTGGACAGAACGCAACCAGTACTCCTCACATGTTCTCTTCCTATTTTCTTGACCTAGATAGTTGCAAGATTTTTATACGTTATTTCAAATAAAAGATTCTTAATGCTAAGTTGACCTTGAAAGCTTAACTATGAACATAATTGCAAAAACTAATAAAAGTGCACATGAAGAAATATGGCAAAAAGGATTACTGAAAAATTAAAATGGGGAGATGAAAATTATTCCAGTCATTCATAAGAAAGTAGAAAATGAAAAAATTTGAAATAAGGGAATAAGCAGAAATAAGTAGTAATATCTTAGACATGTATAGGCAGATATCCTAAATATTAGCATAACACAAATAAAACTGCAACGTAATCCTGATGCCATCATATCACTGTGTTAGCAGGCCTGTAACAGAACAGGCTTCTCTTTCAAAGACTTAAGAAAAAGTATTGCAGCTCCAACACTTAGGATTCGTTTATTATGATGAATAATATTCAATGTATTTTAAGTACATAGAGGTGTGTAAGGCTGGTGTTCTCAACCTGTACTCTGGGACTCCTTTGGTAAACCTCTCTCTCCAAAAATATTTATTTATGGCCCATAGCAGTAGTAAAATTATAGTAAAATTATAAAGTAGCAAAAAATTAATTTTATGGTTGGAGGGGTCTCACAACCTGAAAAACTGTATCAAAGGGTCGCAGCATTAGGAAGGTTGAGAACCACTGGTGAAAAGTATGATACACACACACACATCAATAAAATTACCTGATATATTAAGTATGTAATAATCTTCTAAAATTATCAACAAGCATTTAAAATCCTGCATCTGGACATGATTATAGATCACTCTCTATTTTGCTATCTTTTGATTTGATTTCTATTTTTGAGACAGGACCCTTCCTGCCTCAGCTCCCAGAGAACTGGTATTATAGGTATATGGTGTGTCATCAGGCCTGGTACATGCTGCTGAGTTTTAGAGGAAGAGTTGAAGTAGAGAATCATTATTAGGCAATGAGATAGTTACTAATGAGAGTTCATAAGGAAGAAGAAAATTAACCACAAACACAGGAAACTGGACATAATTCTAGTATATAATTTTTTTGCTAATTGCTTATAAAGTCTAGCCATAACAAATCTTCAGTCATTAAAAAGAAACTTCAATACAATTCTAAGTGAATTATTAATTATCATAATTCAACACATAAAAAGTCATTCATTAAACATTTTCAAGGTTAAACTTATACAATTAATTTTAATAAAATAAATAAAGCTTCATCACACCAAACTTGAAAACAATATAAACTATGTGTTAAAAAGCACTTTCCCATGTTATTTCTCTAGAGCAAGTTCTCAAGGGAAGTGGCAGATGCTATATTCTTTAAGTCTGCAAAGATTTATCAAAAGTTTTTATGACAAGAGAACAAAGAATAGTAAATTCTTACTAAAATATTTTAATGTTTACCATAACATTTCTACCAACGATTTCCAAAAAACTACCAAGATGTGTTTTCAAACACAGTGTTTTTCCCCCTGATTAAATCCATTTCTGAAATATGTGCATGCAAAGTTAATAAATAGAAGGAAATACAAACAGATCTGTCATTTTAAAATTACATTCTTAAAAAGTTTAAGTATATCATTTGTGGAACACAAAAGGGATTTCCTTCTCAGCAACATTCCAAGACACAGCTCTTTCCTGCCCACGGCAGACAGGACTGCACTTGTCTGGGAGCCACTCGTTTACACAAAGGCAGTTTTCCCGAAACTTCTTATTATGTATACAAAACAGGAGATACAAGGATACCTCCAGTATATGATAAATCCTGTTTAGAATAAATTCTCTCTCCCTCAGGAGAGCCAGACTAACATGGTGGAACATTATCTGTATCACTAGTAGACAGACACTGCCAGGAAAGCCTTGAGAAGAAAACAAATGACCAACAAATCAGCCATATTTTACAGTGTTATGCCACAGCTTCCAAATGACTATCCCCAAATTCACAGGAAAAAATAAAGAAATACTATAATCATTTTAACAGAAAAAGATTAATAAAAGAAAAGCTGCTAAGCTAGAAAACTGTTTTTATGTAGTGGTCACCTACTTAGAAATAAAACAAAACAAAGAAACAAAACAAAAACTAAAAAACAACCAACACCAAAATCCAAGAAATAGACAGTTATATTTGTCAATTTCCTCTTTTTAATTTAACAAGAAAAAAGACTACCTTTTACAGCTAAACATACTTAGTACAGTTCTAAGAGATCCAGCAATAGAGAGCTCTGAATTCTGCTCAAAAATACATTATAGAATGCAGTTCACGTCCTATATAGAACAACTCTTACAGAAATAAAAATTTGATGTTTTCATAAGCTAGCAGAATGACATTTTGCTTTGACTGCCCACTGCTGATTCAAAATTTCTAGAACTATACAAGAGATAAAACTGAGATTCTCTTTTGAAACAATTTTTCCTAATTGTTGATTTCATTAGAATTCCTAAGAAAACTAAGAAGGGCTAAATATTTCATGTTAAAAAATTATGTGGTAGTAATAGCATTTGAATGTTTGTATGTCTTCATTAAGTGGGCAAATAGTCACATAACAGCAGCTATCTGGGAGTTATTCAGAATGATTTTATGTCTTCTGACTTCAAGAACAGCAAAGGATAAACAAGGTCAGAAAATCAATGACTGGACACGGCAGAGAAGCAAGGTAGAAAACAGATGTGCCAAGTGAGAAAAACAGCAAAGCAACAACAAAACCTCAGGACAGAAACCAGGTAATGTCAAGGTAATTAAGTGTGAACAACAGCTGTTTAGCTGTTCAACAGGTCTTCAAGTAAGTAGGGAGGAAATAAATGAGCTCAGCAGGTACAGGACCCTGACTGCAGTCACAACTGTTAAGGAGACAAGATCAGGGTGGCACACTTCTGTCAACAGTGAGAGCCAGGAGAGCTAGACTTGAGCAGTCAAAAGAGGGTTTTAAGTCGTTCAGCAGGCAATGTTGTCATGGTAGACATTCTTTCAGAAATAATGGTATAAAACAGAATCATGATAAAGTGGAAGAGGAAGAAACCAGTGTCAGAGAAACCAATTGAGAGCAACCACAATAACCCTGGGAAAGAACTGAACCAGAACAGCAGCATGATGGGGAAGAAAAAGCGGGATATGTTTTAAATTAAAAAGAAAAACCAGTGACCTGACTGGATTCAAATTTGTGTCTAATTCCTACATCATAATGATCATTAATAAATTCAATTGAGATCAAAGAGCAGAGTTTCCAGAACAGAAAACTGTCATTGGAGCTAATGACAATTCTAGGGATGGGTGGAAAGCAGAACTGAATTTTTCTGTAATCACTGGTGTCTTTGCAAGTATACTTTTAACACAGTTGGGAAAATGAAAGATTTTTTAAATGGACATAAGCTATGAAAACTAAACAAAGTGATTCATCTTGGGGAGAAAATGTCTTCAGGGGCAAAGAAAGAGGAAAACAAAAAGCAGGCTGCTGCCATATTCTACAGAAGACATCATACTTACACAGCACTGTGACACATTAATAGAAAAATTGTTAATGCCTGTATCTAGGACCTGAGTGTTTAGAACACTAGGTATTAGAACAAGCTTTAAATTTATGGATGACATGTGCATTCTCTCTTGCTTCCCTTGAAAACAGCCCTGGCCATGTTCAGTCTACTTTCTTTCTTTCGTCTGCTCTGGACTCTTCATATGTCTCTAGATAGTCTCTCCAAAAACCTTCCCTTTAACCACACCATGGACCAGCCATTTCTGTAGTTCTTTACCGTTTCCCTTATGCACAGAGATGCCAATTTTTTTTTGTTTTTGCTTTTGAGACAGGGCTTTTCTGCATAGTTTTGGTGCTTGCAGAGAAAAAAATTTAACGTTTTAAAAGGTAAAATGTCGCCCTTCATCGGGGCCATAGATCCCCCAGCTCAGCCTGTTTGTGCACTGGGAGCAGGTGGTGAGTTCAACCAGGCAGGAGTTCCTTTGTTTCTATAGCCTGCCACCAACAAGGTAGACCCTTTGTGTGCCCGGTCCCCTGGCCAGCAAGGGGCCCTGATCCTCTACCAGAAGATCCATCGGAGGGGTGAGTGCATTCCTGACCCTTGGAAACGGAACTCAGACATCCCTCAATCCCGTAAACTTTCTGCTCATTCTGCAGGGGCTCCTAACCCAGGCTACTGCCCCTAGCTTCCTACCCGATCCCACCTTGCATTGTCTGCAAGGACCCCTGGTCAGCAAGGGGCCCTGATCCTGTACCAGATGATCCATTGGAGAGCATTTGTAGGA
>LOJH01011686.1:0-11551 GCA_001685095.1 Ellobius talpinus
TGCTGTGATTACCATTAATGAATAAAGAACTGCTTTGAGCCTATAGCAGAGCAGCGCGAGGCAGAGCAGAGCTAGGCAGGGAGGCCTGGACTGAATGGTGGGAGAAAGAAGGGTGGAGTTGGAGAGAAACAATGGAGCTGCTGGAAACAGACACTGGGAGCTTTAGCCAGTAAGTCACTGTACTGTCACTTGGCGATATGCAGATTAATAGAAACAAATTAAGATGTGAGAGTTAGCCAATAAGAAGTTAGAGCTAATGGGCCAAGCAGTGATTTAATTAATACAGTTTCTGTGTGGTTATTTCAGGTCTAAACTAGCCTGGCGGCCAGGAAACAGCAAGCAGCTCCCTCCTCCTACATCACCTTGTATGAAATCTTCACCTCTGAACTCTTAGCTCATAAAACTGGTAAGCTTTATCTTTGCTTATATGAAGGTTAATGCTTTCTCTATGGATGCTTGTTCTTATAACTGCAGTTATTTTGTAAATATTTAAATAAACAACCTATGCAAATTTTTGTCCTTTCTTTGTCTTTCTTGCAATTTCTTCCTTTTATTCTTTTACGTTTACTTCTTCCTTTCCTGCCCCCTCCCTCATTTAGTTTTTCCTACCTCTGAAATGTGTGTAAAATTTCCTTTTCCTTTTGGTTATAATCACATCTTATAAATGTATCCCCCCAAGAGCATACTATAATATTTTGCTTGTGATAAAATATTTAAATAAACTAATATACTATGTACTTTTTAGTGACTTCCTTTGTCCTTTTAATATTGTTTCAGTGTTCAGACATATAGCTAAACAAGTCTATAGTTAATTCAGTTGAACTGTTATATAATAAGGTAAGAATAACCTACAATTTATAACCTATGCTGCTAATAAATATTTTGGTCCTTCTTCACACTCATCTTGTTTCTGATAGATGAAATGTATTTTATTGTCAGCTGACTACACTACTTAACTAACATTTTTGAGTTCCTTTATTGTAGATTCAATGTTCTACAGTTTCTAGATTATTAAGAAAGGGTACAGATAACTTACCTAGAAAATGTGAAAGTGTTATCTAAATATCCTATCATAATATACTTGTAGGGGCTGGAGAGATGGCTTAGCGGTTAAGAGCACTGACTGCTCTTCCAGAGGACCAGGATTCGATTTCCAGCACCCAGATGATAGCTCACAATGGTCTGTGACTCCAGTTCCATGGGATCCAACACCCTCACATAGACATATATAAAGGCAAAAACACCAATGTGTATAAAATAAATAAATTAAAAAATATATATTTGTATTGACAGGATAGAAAAAATGGCTGACTTTTTTGTTAAAGTTGATAATATTTGACCTCTTAACTATTGATAATTCCTGGATGTGAAATGATATCTCACTATGAAATAATTAGAATTTACATACCTATTAAATGGTATTCAGATATTTGTTTTAAGACAAAATATTGTACTTTAAATTTGTCTTATATGCTCTTAAATCAAGAGAGATCAGAATTTAATCTTTGCAAACTGTGATTTTTCCTTAAGGTTTTATACCTGTTCACACATTAAGTTTTTATTAATCAGAGAAAAGTTACTAGCTACATGCTTGAATCTTCCCTCCTTCAGCCTTACAATTTTCCCCCATAATGGATATTTTTAAAATACAGCCACGAAAAAAATGATATTTGTTGATGTAATCTCAGGCCAATATGTAAGTCAGATTTTTAGCGTTGTAACAAAATACCAGGCATTATCAATTTCTAAATTAATTGCTCATTTTGGATCACAATTCCTTTTGCTTTTCAGTGTGATGACAGTCCATTAGGAGGTATGGTAGTTTGAAATATTATGGCTCCTATAGGAGGGAGTAGCACTATTAGGAAGTGTGGCCTTGTTGGTGTAGATGTACCATTGTTGGAGGAAGTGTGTCATTGTGGGGTGAGCTTTGAGGGTTCCTTTGTTCAAGCTATACTCAGTGTGGCACATAGTTGCTTCTGTTGCCCGTGAATCAACAAGTTGCAGCTCCTGTTCTAGAACCATGCAGCCTTGTTTCCCACCATCATAATGGACTAACCCTGTGAACTGTAAATGACCACAATTAAATATTTTCCTTTATAAGGGTTGCTATGGTCATGGTGTCTCAAAAGGGTCATCTTAAGGCTAAAGTGAAGAGATTTGGATCAAGTCTGTTGACAGAGGAAATCTAAAAACAGCCTAGTATAGACTCTGTCTTATGGTTATTAGTGTTACTTCTTATGAAGATTTATAATGGAAAAACAGCAAGATAAGCAAGAAAAAATACAAAATGTACAATTAGAGGGGGGAAAGGAGTACCATGAAGCAAGATACAGCTAAATTCTATATTATAGGAGATAAACAGATTAAGAAATAGAACAAAGGGAGTGGTGACCTTAGGGCAAGATCCTATCCATGTAATTTTTCAGTTTGCAAAAATAAATTAAAGAAAAACTTAAAGATAAGTGTGGTGAGGAACACCTTTAATCCCAACAATCAGAAGACAGAGGCTGGCAGATCTCTAGGTTTGAGGCCAGTGTAGGCAGTGAAGGAAACTACCAAAAATAGAAAATTGGCAATGATGTAATTGAACGAGGGTGTCACATTCCAGCCCCAGCTAGCAGCAGAACTGGGCAGATTTGGCCACATGGTTCTGGCTTTAGAGTAAAGAATAGAAGAAAAAGCTTTATGGACTCTTCTCTGTGACTAAGAAAAGCCATTGACATCAGGCATATGTCTGGGGTGTCCATGAATGGAGGCCTAGAGAGGCCATTGCATGAAGCTATGAAGGTGAAGCCTGGATTGCTTTAGAAACCTCAAGATGTTGGAGGTGCTAGAGCCATGGGATACCTGCTTAGGATAGCGGCTAACAGGGAGTAGAACCAGCCCAAGAGAAAGAAGAACATTTCAGACAAAAAACGTAAAAGAAGTTTAAGACATGAAGAGCATTTTCTTATGAGACATTGTGAGACAGTTTAGAGTTTGCCCAGCTGCTTTCTGGTTTTACTTTGAACCATATTTTCTCACTATGCTCTGTTTCTTGTATTTTGGAACAGTAATGCCTATCCTGTGCTATTATAGGTTGGAAGTATGTGATCTGATTTTTCATTTTGATTTTACAGGAGGGTGAGAATTAAAAGATTCCACGAATCACAGAAGAGACTTTGAACTTTATGATCATTATTGACTATCAAGACTGCTCAAGTTAGACTGAACACATTTTTGTACTATAGTATGGCTACAAACCTATGAGTATCAGGGAGTGATATCATTTCAAATCATATCATACTTTCATCAAGGGCTTCCACCCATCCTGAATGGTAGGAAATAAATACCCATTGCTTACTCTGCTGAGTTCTTCATTGTTACACCACAAGTTAACACATGCTTATCTGCTGTGTTGACTTTGATCAAGTTTTAATGTCTAACTGAATATTGCTCGGATTATTTTTGTTTATATTTTAAACATACATAACCAAATACCTTACTTTATACACATGTATATATCCCCACTGAATTATAATGTTACTGTATCATGTTGAAAAGTTCATGTGCATGAGTCAATCTATATTCAGCCTTGAGTCTATTTTATTGAAGCTCAGCTCCTTGTGGCAGTTTTAACTCTTTCATTTCTTTTCTAGATTTTGAATATTTTATGATTCTATTTCTCTCTTTTGCATATTAACAATCCTTCCATTTAAAATATTCATTGCTTGCCCTCAGGTTTTTAATATATATTTACAGCTAATTTAACTAAGCCTTCATATCACACTATATGGTTCATGGTGTAAGTAGCATACCTTATGAAAGAAAAGGAAGACCCAAAAATAAGAGAAAGAAAAGCAAGGAAATAGAAGAAGAAAAGTTTAATCCCTCCTTTCTCTTATATCATTAATGTCATTTTCACTTTTATGTAAGCATGCATAATTATATGTGTATAATATATGGGAAAATATAACAATTTGATACCATTGTCACTCTTAAATATACTGTTTTCTGTTAGCTCAATTAAAATACACTTTATATAATTCTGAAGAATTTTGTTTTGATTGCCTGACTCCAATAGACTTGTTTTCTTTATGCTAATCCAAATTCCTCATCTGTGTTATTTTTCTTCTGAGAAAAATCTTTTAACTATTTATAGAAATCAAGTTCATATTAACACATTTTTCTAAAGTATTATGTGAAAAGTCTTAGTTCCCCTTTGTGTTTGAAGTAGAGGGTACAGAGTTCTAGCTTGAAGCCTTGTTTGTGATTCCCTTTATCAACATTAATTTTCTCACTTAACTCATTTCTTGTTTGCTCATTTCTTAGACAAAGTGAGTTGTTTCTTGCAGCTTCCTTTAAGATGTTCTAAAATGTTCTTTCTGCATTTTTTGAATATAGTACTCTCAATGGTTGCTCTTTGAGCATGTAGTCTGCTTGTTTTTTAGACCTAGGTATAAGAACTGTGATCTGACCTACTTAGAATTGTTCAGTCATCACTTCAATGATTTTCTGTGTGCCTTATGTTCTAACATTTGTGTTGTACACAATTCCACTTGTAGTTGCCCACAATTATTAGACTTCATTTTTTTATGTTTTCTATGCCTTTCTGTTTGGGAAATCCTACTATCATATATCCAAAGTCATCAGTTTGTTTTTCAGCTATGTCAAGTTTGCTGAATAAAATCCAGTGTCCTTATTATGTTTACATATGGCTAGAATGCTTTTTCTGTCCATTCACAAAGTTTGGGTTGGTTTGTTTGTGTTTTCCATTTAGTAAGTCCTTTTTTCTAGATGGATGGATCTCATTTATCATGTAATAGTAACTATACTGAATAGAACTTTGGGGATGTTAGCAAAGAATAAGGGAGGAACCCTAGGGTATTATCATCAAGCTTCAGTCTGCCAATAAGCCTATGCCTTGGGCTTGTGATTTCCACATGTGATTCTTAAATTCAATCCTTGTATGATGGGAAAGAGATTATAAGTTTATATATTTCTTGCTGAAATATTTACCCTGTTTGGTAATCTACCCCTTTATCACATAAATAAACACATATATAATGTCTATATAAATAGAATTATTCATTTTACTTTGAAAGTAATATGGCTTTGAAACTTTCCTCCTGCTTATGTGATCTTGATTTATGGATTTATACTACTAAGTTCTACTCAGGGCCTCAAAGTTTTAGTTTATGTTGGTTGCCTACACCTACATCTTAAAATTTTACTCTCACTCTTCCATTTATTTTTAATTAGCATGAAATTCTCCCTGTGCATTATCACCAATTTTTAACTAACCTAGCTGATAATATGTATTTATACACTTTAAATGAACTTAGAATTTTGGAGATAATGATTACTTATAAAAATGAACATTTCACCATTGTTATAAAAAGCAAAATAAACTAAATGTAGCCAGTTATTATGTGGTAGATGTGGTGATAAAACTTTCTATATTGAAGTTCTTTTTTTAGCTGATGGTGCTAATTAAATGTTGAACTCATGCAGAACATTCAGAATCAGTGTGTGGATACAATCTCTTGATGGATACAAACTTGCCACTATTAGGAGGAGGAGCCTCAAAGGAGTATTTAAGAGTTGATGGCATTCCCAAAAAAGATACAGCTTGTTCCCATCTTTTTCCTCTTGTATGCCACAAGGTGACCAAGTTTAGCCTCTGTGCTCTACTGCAATAATTTTCTATCTTAATACAGGATAGAAACAATATAGGGCAGCCATAGGCTGAATGCTTTCTCTGTAAGCTGTTTGAATAAGATAGTTTCTTAGAAAGGAAAGTGTAACTAGAACAGTAAACATAACATTTGAAAAATTAATATATTTGTCATAATAAAGATGATTGTATTATATATATATATATATATATATATCAACTGAAATAATAATGGAAGGTTAAAAATCTTCTCCCTATTCAAATACTCTAACGATTTTGCAGATAAATATATACCACAAATAATTAAAGATAAAATTTGAGATAAAACATCTAAGTTTAAGATAAATATTGAAATAAATACAAAATCATGATAGCACAGACATACTGAACAGTAGTGAATGAATATCCTAATGTGGATATGTTTGGCTACCTAATGAATATTCAATCACATTTAGCAAAGGAAAAGAGAGTTTTGACTAGAAATAATGGTAACCAAAAATATTTCTTGTCTCTCACAGTTATGTAATTGTATCTGATAGAAGAGTCAAAACTTTTTAAAATGGATAACCATCAAGCCCTGAGGAGCTGCTGCCAGGCAATTAATACATATTGGAAATTTTCATGATCCATTTGAAATATATCAAAACAACACATTTGTCCATATTATTGATTTAAAATTTATTGTCTTATGTTACTTTTTAATTATTGAATAAATTGATAAGTAATCAATAAAAGTAAAATATGATTATTGAAAAACTATCTATATGCCACGTTTCTTTAAGGTCATTTTCAATTTGTTTAAGCACTGTTGGTAATTTCCAAATAACACCTGAATACCTGAATTTCACAAATGATGTGGAACTTATTTAGTTGCAATTTTCTTGAGTACTTAAAATTAATGTACATTTGATAAAGTGTCAAAGGTCATAGAAAATAAGTCATGTATTTCTCAATATGTAGAATCAAAAATTTAGAAGCATCTTGAACTGCAAAATATTGAGAATAATATATGCAATCTATCATAGACTTTACTTTGAGATTAAAATAAGAAATTACTTCAAAAAGACTGAGTGTTTTATTAGTCCCATTTTCAGGTACCAAATACCACAGGAAAAAATGTTACTCCTATCAAATGTAAGAGATCATCATAAACAGAAGACTTAATGGTTTCATGAAATCTCCTTTATTGATTGTTGGACCAATTCTTTGGGCATTGAGAGTCCTGTTCAAAATATCCTTATCTGAGCCTTTATCCTAATCTGTACTTGTGAATCTTTCTTCTTCGAATTTCTAACATTGAGGCATTTCATCCATTTAGAATTGATTTCTGTGCAGGATTAGAGAGGAAGATCAATTATTTAAACACTTGGTAGTGCCACTAGGGATGTTATGAATCTTGTGGAAAAAGTAATAAGTGGAATAGAATTTGAGAGTTTTAGCCTGAACCAAATTCCAGAACCAAATTCCAGATAGATCTGTCTTCTTTCTGTCACAGTGGAGAGTATGCATTTTCAGTATTTTGTATCAGCTGCCTGTTCCCATATCCCTACCCCTAACCCAACGCTATGGACTGTCCTAGAATTGTAAACCAAAGTAAAGTCACCCTTCCACAAGATACTTTGCATCATAGTGTTTTATTGAAGCAACAGAGAAGCTCACACCAATGCTGGTTTTGCTTTTTTTTTCAATTTTTTTGTTTTAGAACTTTGATAATTTTATACAATTTGTTTTTATCACACTCAACCCTTCCCTCATCTCCTTTCATATGAATACCCTTTTTCTACTCAATTAACTTTGTGTACTTCCATTTTCTTCTACCAGCAAGTCTAATTTGTGTTTCCCATATATTCTTGAGTGGGTGGCTTTTCACTGGAACTCAGACAACTCACCAGAATCTGCAGTCTTAATTAAGACTGACTCTCTGACACTCAGAAGCTATCAATTACCAATATTTACTTTGCTAGGTATTGAGACTTCATGACCATTTTCCCTCTTCATTTTGAGATTTAGCCTGTCTTGATCTTTCACAAAACTTGTATATGCTGTCACAACTTCTGTGAGTTCAGATGTCTTACTGTATCAAGAAGATACTATTTCCTTGTAGTCATATAGTATTGATTCTTATATTCTTTCAGCCTCCTCTTCTGTAAAGCCCCCTGAGACTTGAGTTGAGGGGTCTTCAATATAAACTCCATTTATGACTGAGCATCCTACAATTTCTCGATTTTTGAAACTTGGCCATTTTGGGTCTCTGTACTAACTACCACCTACTGCAAACAAAGAGATAGAGGTAGAGAGGTATATTCATTGATGGGTATAATTAGAAGAGTGGGTTTAATACAATGCCCATTTAGTAGAATAATAGTAGAAAAATTTTCCCTTAGGTTAATGACATGTCTACTAATAAGTCCTTGGCCTTGGTAATTCTGCCAAGAATGGGTTTCTTTATGTGGAGCAAGACTTAAATCAAATCAGGAAGTGGTTGGTTTCTTCCATGATGTTTGTGCTGCTGTTGCACCAGTGTGCATGCCTTCTGAAATGGTTGGTATTAGAACTGGCAGGGTTCATAACTGGGTAATACTGGCAATTACCTTTCTCCTCTGGCAGCATGAAGGACACTTTCCAGCACTCTGAAAGTTATCCAGTAAGGATGAAGTTTTCAGGCTGGTACCAGCTTAATAACACCATGTTCAATGACTCAGCTATGTGGTGTTTTTATTAAAAGGTTTACCATGAAGTTCTGGAGGACAACCAATAACACTGGAAATAGTTAATAATATTGGGGTATCTATGATACCTCATTGGTCAACAACTCCAAAAGAAGTACCAAGTTCCTGGCAGTTGGATTTTTATATGTTAGTTAATGTTGTCTAGTTGGGGCATTGCCACTCTGTTACAGGGTTTACCCCACTTTAACTCTTCATATATACACACATATATACATACATACATATATACATACATACATACATACATACATAAAAAAACACAAAACATATGAAGCTTCTGCAGTAGTAAGTAGATTCCAATACATATGACTTCCTTTTCTATTTTATGGAATGATTTGAATGGTATTGGTGTTAATCCTTCTTTGAAAGTCTTGTAGAAATTATGACACTGGAAATCTTTTAGATAAGAAATGTTTAATGACTACTTATATCTTATTGGTTGTTATATATCTGTTTAAAATATTGACTTCACCTTTGTTTTGACTTTGGTAATTCATATGCATCTAGAAATTAATCCTTTTCTTTTTCAATTTATTAGAATATAAGTTACTAAGATATGTCCCCATAATAACCTGATTTTACTCAGCCTCTTTGTCTATTATAATTTCCCTTAACACCTCTATTTTTTAAAAAATTTGGATTATTCTTTTTAAACTTTGTTTAATTTGGCTAAGGATTTGAAAGTTTTGTTTAACTTTTCAAATAACCAACTCTTTGATTCATTAATTCCTGTATTTCTTTTTCATTATTTTTCCTTATAATTACTATCTATCTTAATCTATTGTGTTTGAGATGGTTTTTCTTTTTCATGAATGGAGATAGATCATACTGCTCTTTAAATCTGTATCTTTATAGCTGTAGACTAATGTAGCTCTCAGGCATCATCAGAGAAATTTTTTATGAGGTGGATGATGGTTGTGACAGAACCAGCTGGCCAATGTGCCCAGAATAAGTGTCTGTGGAGGATTCAGTCACAAATGAGAGAGCTATATAAAAATTTTCACCTACAAGACACCAAAATCATCTAATAAGATGGGTGGAAATTTTTATTAAGCAGAGGTAGGTAGAGAACCTAAGTATAATGCTATCTTTTGGACATGACAATACTAATGCACTCAAAAAATGGTGGCAACCATATTTATCCTCACAAAATTTTGATATAAGATTAAGCCAGCAAACATTCCAGAATATAGGGGGAAGGGATCAATAAGACCAACTTTTAGTTGAGGAGACATTGACAGTTGGTGTTTTTCATGGGAAATAGAGTCAGTTGATCAATTGTCTTTATGAGTTCATCCTTGATTGTGCCACTGCATCCTTGGATGACTCTTTGCCCATAAGTATGCAAGCAGCACTAATACAACAATGCTGAGCTTGTTTCTTTACGAGATACAAAAATTAGAAGGTGATTGAAAGGGTAGGCCATAGATATTGGAGGAATTAAGTGAAGGAGTGGAGTTAACATAACCAAAACACACTGAACATGTGTGAAATTTTTAAAGAATGATGTATTATACCATAAAAATGTAATTGAAAAGGAATTAATAGTTATGTTTGTCTGCACTTACTAGCATATATACAAATATCACTTCTCCCTTTACAGTTATGTGCTTCCTAGAAACTAACTACATAATGAGACAACTTCAGAGAAGTCTAACCTTATATTGTCTAATTGTCAGCAGTTTTGTTATTATAGGTAACTTGAGGCAGAACCACAGCCATCACACCATTGAAATCCAAAAATACCTGATAAAATGATGATCATACTGATTAGAATGCATTTGTTGAACTGATAGTATATAGAGCATTACAGTGATGTTCAAAAAGAAAAATTAATAAAGTCAATGGCTTTTTGCAAAACATACTTAGTATTAAGCTTTTACACATGTTACAAATTTTCTCACCCAATAAAAATTACATGGCTGTTAACATAATTTATAATACTTGAAAATGAAAGAAGAAAATTGATAGTCATAATTTTTACCTGAAGAACAGAGCAGTGGACTATGAATCACTCTGGTTTATCAGAGTGATATATTGATTATAGCTATAATGTTAATTAGTTTAAACCATTTCTGGTAAAATGTTTATTAATTAGAACCATACTAAATTGAGCTCTTAATTAAATGGGATAATTTAAGTCTCTGTTTAATCCTGTTAAGATAATTTTAAAAATTACAAAAATTCCAAATAAGTAATAAGGATTAGAAAATTTGAAGATAAAATATATTACCACTCTGTAGGTTTTGCGAATTTAGTAAGGAGATTCAGTGAGGACAATTAAGATACTTTTAGATAAATGATTAGTGTTTATTTACCTAAATTCATGTTTGAAAATTTTGTTTGACAATTATATTGCATAAAAGATATCATGGACCCTTTTATTTTTTCTCCTGTCTGTCAACCATAACTGTAAACATTGAAAGTAGTGAGTAGAAAATCAAATAAGAATTTTGAATTGTAGTAAGGGGAGTGTGAGATGCTTTGGTATTCCTGGGCAGAAATGTCATAATATCAAAATATTGCAAAGTATAACCTAGCAAGGGATAGCCACCCCACATCTAGCATTTCCTGATAACTAGTTGATCAATACAGACAACCCCAACAGTCAAATTCCTCCCATAAACCAAAATCAAGGCCTTGTATCATCCTAACAGCCTAAAATCAATGTCGAAGAAAGTTAATAGAAAGCCAGACCAGACATAAACAGCAATGAAAAGTATTTCCATTCTATCAAGCCTAAGACATCCTGTTTTCTACAGAGGAATACTGAGTCAGAAAACAAGTGCCATCAGGATGGAGGTAGTCACACCAAATGTCTTAGGGTGTATATCCTTTGTTCCTTAGAACTTCATACCAAAACACAGAGAGCAGTTGGGAGGATAAGGGTAACACTGGTGACAATAGCACACCTGCACTGAGAGTCTGGTCCAGAAAAGCTCTTGGTATTTGTGAACCCAAGTCCTTCTGCTCATTTAAAGCACACAATTGGAATGGTCAAAAAAATCTATGTGTACTGGCTCAATTCACAAACCAACTTCATACTTCTGGGTGATGGACTTTGCCAGCCAAAAGCATTTAATCATTAAGTAGGCACTAAT
Organism: Ellobius talpinus; assembly: GCA_001685095.1. Taxonomy (NCBI): domain Eukaryota; kingdom Metazoa; phylum Chordata; class Mammalia; order Rodentia; family Cricetidae; genus Ellobius; species Ellobius talpinus. The sequence goes on from LOJH01011686.1 coordinate 11,490, forward strand.
TACACAGATCCCATTGTATTTTTATTGCTGTGAGAGATGTCAGACATAAAGGCCTAGAAAAA
>LOJH01011686.1:11662-25907 GCA_001685095.1 Ellobius talpinus
GTTTTATAAACTTACTGAACCCACAATCCACAGGGGAATATGAATATGCATGGTATACAAAATCAAAGTGACTGTTTACTAAAATAAAAACCTAAGCATGGCTCTAGAAATGCCCCAGATAGATAAAAAAAATCACTCACTAACCTAAAATCACAGTTTATATTTTCTATATATGTAATAAGTTATATATGTTGATATATGTTATATGATATATGCAAAATAACATTTTTATGAATCATGTTTAGCAAATTCAAAGGGTGCTGAGATATTATCTGAAAGAATTTATACTGTTGAATTTGACAATCAAAATCTGTTAAAAGTTTATGACAGGTTAGAAGGTAGGGTATATCTCCAGGAAGGCAATCCACACACCATCCAAATAATATCCAAGAATGAAAAGTTATCCTTAATGGGTAAATTTCATACCTTGGAATCACATGTGCAGAATGAGGACCAGAGGTTATGTGAGTCAATGAGTTCACTAAAATTATACACTGGTCAAGAAATTCAGGGTTTAAAAAGGTAGTGGTAAAAAGATTTGAAACAATTGAGGAAATTATCAGTACTGATGAGCAGGGAAGAAAGATAGAAAGACAGGATTTAGCCTTACCAGTACCTGTCAGAGTGAGAGATGACTTACCCTTGGTCATTAACTTTCTAACCTGTAATCACCTCTGACAAACCATCAAATTCTAAATGCCCAAAAGGATCCAAAGAATGTAGATGGAAACCTATAGGTATGAACAATCTAAAAGAAATTAAGAAAGCAGTAATATCTTATTGCTTGCATTTACCATTTGTTAGGGCTTCAAGCAATATGACCACCCCACATGACTGGCTTCAATTAGTCTCTGGTCCTTGAAGATGGACCTCAACTGCTATAGAAATTCTACTAGTGAGAAGAGCCTTCTGAATATAGCAAGAACTAATGAATATATCTACTCATAGAGACTTGTCAGTATGCTCAATATCTGAATGGGTCTACACCAGATGGGGTCCCTGTATTGAGAGTAAAATGAGACATAAGTCTCCATTCCTAACCCAGAAACTCCTGTTAAAATGCTGTAATGAAAAAGAAAAATAATTAATAGAAATAATTGTGATGGTAATAATAATAAAGTCTTATGAGAATGACAGAATGGGGGGAATACATTTAATGGGGATGCAACTTTTTACAGCTGTTATCTAGAGTTTAAAGAAAGAAATACCATATAATCAAGAAATTTCAACCCTTATATATACAGTCAAAGGAAAAAAATCACAAGTGAAATCTACTTTCACTTCCATGTTTATTGCAGCACTCTTCATAATAACCAAAATATTCACTCAGAATAGAAGTCCATCAACAGACATGTATAAAGAGAGCATGAGATAAAATGTTACATATTATAAAAATCTTTGATATTCTGTTGTTTGGGGAAACATAGGTAGAATCAAAAATCATTGTGTTAAGCAGAAGAAGCCAAATACAAAAAAAACCCCACCATGTATTCTCATTCATAAGTGGAATCTATTAAGTCAATTTTATAGAAGACATAGGATAGTGGTAACTACAGACAAGGATGTGTATGAGATGGGGGAGTAAACAAAGATGTGATAGAAAGAATAAGAGGAACTAGAACCCCAGAACACTAGAATTAGTTTTGGCTTTTCTATTGCACAATAGGGCAACTGTTGATTAAATAAATAAATGATATGTTTCCCCATGAGTAGGCCATAAATGTTCTAACACATGAAAGTGATTGATGTTTTAAGAGATGGAAAATTTTATTACTCTAATCCAATTATTATATATTGTTCACATGTATTAAATTACCATAATGTAGTCCATAATGATGTATAAATATTATTTCTCAATAAAAAAGTCATGTTTGCCAAACAACAGTGCCAGCTGCATGCAAGAGATTTCATTTTGAATCATTAGACACAGAAGTTGTCTTCCGGAACTAGATGATAAGATCCTAATGCTGAAGATGACCTCATACCTTGGCTGCAAGCTAGAACTGAGCAGAAAGCTTCCTCACTGCTGGCAATCTTCCAAAATGCTGGAAGGTGCTTTCAGACTTCTGTGGGACATAAAGAGTAAAGAGTCTTGCCCCACTGTGACCCCTATGTACTACAATGCCCACTATCTAGGAAAGGTGTGTCTACTGATACAATATTGCTGTGATTTGTATGATGTTAACTATCCACTATTGGATAGGATTGGAGGCCAGTTACACATGAAGGAATCTATGCCTGCTCCTGTCCATCCAATGCAAAACCCATGTATTTGGAAATTATAAGGCATAGAGGGTAACTTGCTGCTGTGGTTTAGCTAAGTGGACATGGAAAAAATGATAACCCACATATTTATATCAATAAACAAATACTACTTTAATCCTTAATTAGAGAAGAGTCTCTGAAGGGACTGATAGTGGATCCAAATGCTCATGGCTGGTCAAGATGCTTATATATGATTATTTAATATTCAATTCTAAATGGTACATTTATATCACTCTTTCTGAGGCTCAAATTTATTGTTGGGGGACAGAATAGAAAGAATGTAAGTGCTGAAAGTTGGGGAGAACATCTGAAAAGTGCTATCTTCATGACATGACATAGTCATTGCAAACATGATCTCACAACCTGCTATGGTTACCCTCACTGGGCCTTCTCAAGACCAGGTCCTTCAACAATTCAATCATGGATCATGGAGGAACTCATAGGGCTCTATTGCTCTGGGTTGAACTATTAGTAACTGCTGAATTCTTGGGGGAATGTCCGCTGTTGTGTTCAACTATGTACCAAGTGGTGAATCCACCAAGCTCTAATGGATAGTTCCAATCCCCTGGCCACACATGGCAATGTGTGTGGGTGATGTTGGATTCCCCTCTGTATGCTGTGAATACCATTGGATAATAAAGAAACTGTCTTGGGCCTGAGCATGGAATAAAGGTAGGTGGGGAAAACTAAACTGAATGTGGGAAGAAAGAAGGAGGAGTTAGAGAGAAGCCATGGAGCCGCTGCCAGAGACAGACATNCCCCTCTGTATGCTGTGAATACCATTGGATAATAAAGAAACTGTCTTGGGCCTGAGCATGGAATAAAGGTAGGTGGGGAAAACTAAACTGAATGTGGGAAGAAAGAAGGAGGAGTTAGAGAGAAGCCATGGAGCCGCTGCCAGAGACAGACATGCTGAAACTTTGCTGGTAGGCCATGAACTCGTGGTCATGTACAGTTAATGGTGATGGGCTAAAATAAGATATAAGAGCTAACCAATAAGAAGCTAGAGCTAATGGGCCAAGCAGTGATTTAATTAATGCAGTTTCTGTGTGGTCATTTCGGGGCTGAGAGGCCAGGAAAACAACAAGCGGATCTCCTACAGCATGTGGGGCTGTAAATTCCATTCATGTTCCTTCACATATTTAGTAATTTTTCTTTTCTAATTAAAAAGAATGCCTTGAAAATCACAGAGATTGTAGATTCTGCTCCAACATGCTTTCCCTAAAGATAAGTCATTTTTATTTTATAAGACAATAATTCTGTTTTAATACCCATCACAATTGATGTTGTCAAAAGATTATATCTCTCCTTATGCCCCCCCCCTTTAAATTACTAGCTTCTTTCCTTTGGGTACTCTCTTTATACTATTTTATGCAGATGCCATTCTGAGGTTAACTATAGATGTGGAGAGGAATATATACAGAGGTTTTGAGAACTCTAGTGTGTTTCTTCCACAGGAATTAGATTTACTCCTTGGTCTACAAGCAGTCTGACTGTATTTACTACAGCTCCCAATTCATAATCCTGTAAAACACTAGATTACTGTTTTATTTTATATACTATACTATACTATAATATAATTACATAATACCTCTCTTGCAAGTTCATACCTCTGTGATGGTTTGAATAGGAATGGCTTCCATAAACTCAAGTTTTTGAGTTTGGCCCATAGAGAATGGCACTGTTAGAAGGTGTGGCCTTGTTGGAGGAATTTTGTCATTGTGTAGGGGGACTTTGAGGTCTTATATTCTCAAGTTACTCCCAGCGTGATACACAGCTTCCTTCTGCTGACTATGGATCAAGGTAAAGAACTCTCTGCTTCTTCTCCAGCACCATGTGTGCCTTCATGCTGCCATGTTCCACCTTAATGATAATGGAAACTCTGAAACTGTAATCTAGCCCCAACTAAATGTTTTTCTTCATAAGAGTTGTCATGATCATGGTGTCTCTACACAGCAATAGAAACCCAAACCACTGCAACCTCTTATACATTAATTCTTATGTTCATATATGTATATACATATTCCTAAATTTAGCCTAAACAGTCTGTATCATATTCCTTGAATGCATATTTTCAGGAATGACAATTTGATATTGGATTATTCATTGGTGTACTCTTTCCTGGAGAAGTCTATTTCTCCCTCTTTTAGCATTCCTTTCTTGCCAGTGGTTCTTTGTATAAGTTTGAGGCCTCTGGAGCTTTCCTACACCCAATTTAGCATGTTTGTTGTTGCTATTGTTGTTATCCTTGTTCAATTCATGGTTAGTCACTCAGACTGGTGAAAATTTATGGATGTAGCTTCTAACACTATTAGGAGGCAGTCTGATAGAAAACTCTGATTCAGGTTTTAAACTTTAGCTTCGTTTAAATGGAACAACTTATCCTAATTTTCCAATGTACTTATTCAGCTCTCAACTTAAAAATAAGTTGAAGAAGAAAGCCAAATATTTATCTGTAGTGAAATCTCTATGTATGGAAGGGCTAGCCTTGTTCCAGTTGCCTCATTGGTATGTTATCTTTGACAGTACTGAGATTTTTTTTGGAGCTCTTATTTTCAAGTCCTGCTTAGGACAAACACAACCCATAAGTGTATATTTTTCCTTAGGGAACACATTCTTTCTCATTAGTTGTTCCTCTTTTAGCTTTGTTCTTTGTTTTAAAAGTTCTTGAAAACTGGTTCCCATCAATATATTTCTGTGGTGACAAGCATTATGTATTTCAGAAACACTCCAGTGCTACCTCCATCTTCCTCCATAGGAAGTATACTTCTCTAATAGCTCTTATTCACAAGACATCATGAAACAGAAGAATTAAAAATACCTTTCTTCAAAACTGTGATCCATAGAACAATTTTGGATTTTAATTGCAAAAATTATATCTAACTTTTGATGTAAATCCTTGGAGCTTTCATTATATTCATTTTTCAAAACAAAAGTGAACAATTTAAATACAAATGCTTATTTTATATTCAATAGCTTCTAAATATCAACAAATTGTTATGCTCAAGGTAATAGATTATAGAAAATTATAAGTGTTTTCTGAAAATTTTGACTCTTTTGCTAACTTCTAAATTTTATAATTTGTATAAATTGAATAAATTGAAAAACCATACCAATTGACAGGAAAAGACACTATGAATAGAAGCCGTGGCCTGTGCTTCAGACGTACAGCATCTTGATGATAATAAATCTTCTGGCTGAATCTAACTTTTATTTGCATTGTTTGGTTCCTAAATGTAAGTACATTGCAAAAGTGAGATGTTAAATCTTGCCAAAAATATTGCTCATTTGGGCATCTCTTGTAGTGCAAGTGTGGCTTTTACTCATTATTATAACTTTTCAAGAATCCTCATTACTGTAACGCTCTTTAAAACATGACAATTTACTCGGTAAAATATGTATTACAATTCCCACTCAGCTAACTGCAAGGTGATTGTCATTTAGAAGAATGGAAGGACACCTGGGGTCTCATTTAATTTTTAAAAGGCTTATGAAATGCTATATACTGCTCACTGATGTAAAACAAAAATTCATTTAACAATAGGCTTATTGAAAAGGAATAGAACTGCATTATATTCTTTTTATTTGCTTCAATTCTACCTTCTTTATTTATCAATTCTCTTCTATTAATCACACTAAGATATTCTCAGCAATTAAAGATTAAAATTTAAGGTCTGAAAGTAGATGGGTGGGTACCTAGTTGGGTAGAGAAAAGAAATCTGGCAGTCACAAGAAAGTGTAATAGGAGTAAATAATATCAAAATACACAATATATATTTAAGAAAATGACATAACATAATCCATTGTTAAGTGTAATTAATATATGATAATAAAACATTTTGAACTATCAATATTTAAGTAATGATGCCAAATTTAGATGTACTACACATGTTTCCAATAAAAACATAGGGAGTCAGTATTATGGTGAAATGCCGTTCACCCATTACAAAGTGAGTCAAATCATTGAAAGGTGAGAATTAACACAGGTGTGATGATGTTGCAAATGTGCATTGATATGACCCCTAAATAGTAGGTTCAAGTCATACTGGATAAGATCATAAGTACTTCTATAAAGTACTTATCATCTATACTTGGGTAACTACAATCTGATAAAGTTTTATTTGAGTTTGAATTGTGAGCTCTCTCAAGTTACTCCTTTATTGCATCTCATCTAAAGAGAAAATGCTACCTATTTTATCTAACACTGTGAAAAGATAATAAGACCCAGGACATTAGAGTATCATGGGTGTATTACGTTGTCTTTCCATGGTCATCATACTTACAGGAGAATTTGGAAATTGATGACCATGTCATGCTTTGTGATCTTATAAAAAGGAATTATGTTTTTCAGCCATCATACTTCCAAACTAAAGCATTTTGATTTGTTTTGTATTATCTTTTTAGAATTTGCTGTCAAACAAGGATCTATTGATGCTCACTGTCTGTTCATGATGAAGAGACAGAAGGCAGGCATGGTTCTTCTCTGTCCATTTGATTCTCTTCATCAGTCAGCTATTTTAATGTTGCATAACTAAAATTCCTCTTTTGATTGAGGATTGTGGATATGAACCTGAAGGAGAAAAAGGAATCATACATGCCCCAAATTGAGAACATAAAAACCCTATATCTCCTTGCCCTTCAAAAATAAGCAATGGTCAGAAGTGCTAATGGTATTTTAAACATGATTTTGTTTTGAAATATTCTGCCTCACAGTATTTTTTCATGCTTTTCTTCCCATAATATTGTATTATCTTTTTCTTCTTAAAATTCAATGAACAAATATCTACTTACATAAATTAGCTTTCAAATGTTACTGCTAGACAGGTCAATTCAATGGCAATATTTTTTTATACTGACAATATTTTTTAGAGATAAAAACCACTGGGTGAAATTTGGTGAACAGAATTTTTTCCCTGGGTATACATCTAAATATCTTAATTTTCCATCTATTACTTGACAACCCCAAAAGTTCTATATTTACTATTTTCTTCTGCATATTATAATTTTTTGGATATGTGACTATAACACAAAACCTTGCCCCTCTATATTAGCTAACAACATAAGCTTATGAACATTGATATTGTCAAGTAATAAAGGGTAATAAAATTCACATGCATTTGTGATGACTGTTTAATTCCTTAATCCGACATGATGACATTTCGGATATGAACCAGTACTGTAGAGTTTAGTATCACATGTCCTTGAAGTTTGCTGTAAGAAGTGATTAATTTAAAAATTCTCAACACAAGCTTTGATGCTATCACATTTGAAAAACTCTGAAAGGGGAGTAATCTAAGTTAAAATCCCACAGTTGTGATTAACTACTTTCTCTTAATTTATGACATTCATTAAGAATTTGACCTGTACATATAGCATTGAGAAACACCCCCCACCTTAACAGTTCTTATAATCCAGAAGTAACATTTGCTTTGCTGAAAGTTAAATCCCTGGACCATGACTCTGCCACATCAGCTTTCCTTGGCTCTTCTTTATCTCTCACTTACCCTTGATTCTGTTATTTTATTTGGAATAAGCATAGAAACAAACAGGCAAATCCATAAAAATATTTAATTTTCTGTTCATATTGATTACTAAATAAAACAAATAGGCTCCAAAAATTACATGCCTACAATTGTTGTGATCTCAACAACGACATTGACTTATCAAAACAGTTCATAATTATCACCAGTGTAGAAAATATATCTCAGAATATGCAGCTTCATGGAACTTCATGAGAACATGTAGCTGCTTTCTTTGCTTTACGTTGCCGACTTTGATAGCCAAATTTAAATTGCTGAAGCTACTTCTGGGCCAAGTCATTTTTTTAACAGAAAAGGAAGTACTCCAAAATCAATGAATAACTCTAAATCAAATGAATAGTTCGACAGTCAAGATTGTTAACATAAAACACACCATTTGGAAGAGAAGAAATTTAGTTCATGCCACCATTTTCCTCACTCATTCCTAGGGAAAGGTCACTACTCTGAAAATTTACAAAGAACCCGATCATTTACTTCAAATTAAAATGAAAGCATTACTTGCAAGTCAATTTAAAATGAGGAACATACATATTTTGATAGAAATCACTTTAATGGACCCCGCCTTGTAAATTCCACTACTCATGGAGCAGAAGGAGAATCAGTTGCTTGGACCTCTCCTGGACGGTAGAAAATTACTTTAAAAAAAAAGATGCAGAGAAAATGCTGCTTGGCAGTGCAACAGACGATATAAAGTTAGTTCATGCTGCCAGTAAACACATGCAAAATCGATATAACAATTCAGCATACGAAATGCTCGTAGTAAGTCCTGATGCTTTTGCAGGTTGTGGTTTCCTCTGTCTGTCCTACTTGCCTGTTCACCAGGCAGTGAGACTGTGCTCATCCTTGAGCTGTTCCAGAGAGAGCCACATTGAAAAGGGATTTGCATGTTGCCTAGGTAGAGCTGTTTGGGTTTTCAAAATTTTAAGTGTTACTTTGAAATAGCCTTGCATACCAATTTTCCACAATTGCCTTTTGCTTTGAGAGCTTTGCAGATAGTTCTCTTCTAATTTTCTAAACAAGGAAAATAGAATATATATAATCTAGTGGGTCTTTGTTGTCTCCCAGTGCTAAATAAGAACCCTTTCACAGTAAAAAGAGCAGTATTTGTTTTTAAATCAACTAACTCTTCTCAATAATTGGATTAAGTAGGGTTTCCAACAATTTCAACAGAAGAATATGCAGCAGACTACAGGCCCTAAGACAAGAATTCTGACATTTCATTTTTCCTCATCTAAACTTCTCCAGCTGCCATTATGCCATCTGAGACTGGATTTCTGTTTACAGAGCCATTCCATTCTATCAGCCTTTGTATTTATACAGTGTTCACGCTTCACTTTAACTGGGACAAAGGAACCGATTTCCACATTCGGTTTCCAATATCCAGGCTTTATTAAGTGTGAAAGGGTGTCTGGATTCTACTCTTTTGAAGATGAAAATTCAGAGAAGAACCCACGATTCTGCTATCTGATCCAACCCCAAATCATAAGAACAGGGCACCACATGAATGTCACTGGTCTCTGAGTTTAACGTCATATTAATCCAAAAGGTTTCTTGCTGCAATAGGAAGCAGCTATTTGAGAACACACGCTGTCTTCTTTCCATAGCATTCTCCTGTACTTAGGATTGATGATGCAGGAGATTTTCTTCAGCTGAAGCCACCATGCAGAAGGTAACAAGGGAGGAGCAGAGGCAAGGGCATTTTCATGCATGAATAAGAGCTAAACTTTTACTTATGGTCCTTGAAAAGTTACTCAAAAATCAAGTGAAAACAAAGACAGCCCTATAGGCTGTCTTTAAAAATGTTTAGAATTCAATTTCAAAATTTTCTCTGGTAGTCCACTCATTTTCATACACAAACAACCTTTGTGGACATTATAAACATACTATTTAGTTTATCTCAAGAAAGAGTAAACTTCACTTCTAGACTTGAAGATGGTACATTCACAATCCATGCCAGGTGTTTTGCAGCCATTTTTTCCTATTAACTATAATTCTTCTATATTTACATTAGAACATTTTACATAGCATGTTAAAACAATATGCTCTAAAATTTAGAAAGCATGATTATGAATTTCATGTCATTCTCCTCAGAGAGAATCTAGTTTATCCTTTTCTAAAGTATAGAATTATACCAAAATTCCAAATTTCTTATGAATAGGGCTTTTCTCTACATATTATATCTAAAATTCTATGTAGCCATATTTAGTATAAAAATGATTAGGAATACTGAAATTTTCAAAGCATGTTTAATGAATAGGAAGACATTTTAATATCTTCATTTAAAAATGTACTTCTAGGACTCTTCAAGTAAAATCCTATGGAGTAAAACAAAAATAATTTTATATGTCGACCAGCTTGTGATCACTGTCATGAACTGTATTATAACATAATTAATTTATAAGAGAAAAGACTGATTTTAATGGGTAGGTCTGGAGGTACAAGTTTAAGACAAATGATAATGTGCATCTCACAAGATTTTTTCTCCAATAGTGTTCAGTGGAACATTATTGACCATGTAGGTCAGAACCACAGAACAAAAGAAGAAACTTGGGTTCCCTAATCTTCTCAGTGGACCTTTTTCTATCAATCTAAGGCTTTCTACCAGAACTTCCAACATAAAAATTGTCCTGCCTCCTTCTAATACCACCCTAGAGAAATACATCTTAACACATGGACATATAAGGATCATCTAACATTAAAACTCTAACACATGATGAAATGTAAATTTACTTGTCAATAGCTCTAAGCTTCTAAATAATCATGATTTACCCATTACAAATGATTTAATTATTTTGATAATTAGTAACAACTTTATAGGTTCAATTTTTAAGTATTCTCTAGTCAATGTTTTTAAAAAAAATCACACTGTTCTTCCAAGAATCAGTTGAAAAGCTAGTGCCCAGCCAAAATATGCTTCCCTGGCAGGTTGTTTTGTCCTAACACATTGTCTCTAAAAGGGGGGAGGAAGCAAACACAGCATGGGAGAGGCCTGTTGAGGTCCATGGGAACTAACATGCTACAACTTGAAAAATCTCCCCTCCCCACAAAGTGTCATGGAGAACAGTGACATTTCTGACCAAGTCATGGACTGCAACATCTCACTGCTCTGGACCAAGCTAAATCAAGAGTAAACAAAGGAGGTAAATATTTGTTCAACTCAACAGAGATATGCCAGCAATTTATTGCAAAATTTATTGAAGTCAAAGGACAAGATTTACTTATTGGTTAAAATTACACTTACAGATGGGGCACATCCAAAAGCTGCAACTGCTCTTATTTATAGTTAGTTTCCTACTTGGTGTTTCATATACAGGCTGAGGGTAAAACATAAGTAAGCTTACTAAGAAATGTATCTTATGTAAAATAACAAAATACTTCCTTATCAAATTATGACAATTTGTAATACTATTAAATAGAGTTGACTATAATGATCAATTTATATATGAACTTATCCAAATTTAGTCTATTCATGTCTTAAGTGGAAAATAACACAATATGTTTCATTCTTCTTTAGCAAGCTTATTCTGTTACATGATATTCTTCCAATGAATGTGTGAGAGTGTATAAGAAAAAACTCAGCATTTCGTTACTTTCTTATCACCTCCAGTATCAGTTTTTCCATCAAAAATACTCTAAAAAACATAGATTGCCATGTGTGTATCTAATTATAGTCGACTTGTATCACTGAAAAACACACAATCTATCAAGAAGACCCAAATGTCTCCCTCTAACCTTACTGACTTGTGAATATTTCTGAGCAACCTTGTTGTCAGTGGGCAGACAGCAGACACTGATGGAGAGAGTGTTGGAAAGGTCATCTTTATCTTTGTCAGTCTGTACACCGGCTTTTATCATTTTTCAAATTTGATTTAGGGAATAGCCAGTAGCCCAATCCTTTAAAATAATTTTATTTGATTAAGAAAATCAAGTGATACATTTACAGAATTATTTTACCCTTTTATTCTCCCTCTCTCATCTTCCCTGAGTCCCACTTCTCATTTTTTCTGTTCCTCCTCCTCCTCCTCCTCTCCTCCTCCTCCTCCTGCTCCTCCTCCTCCTCCTTCTCCTTCCTCCTCTTCTCCCCTTTCCTCTCCATTTCACCATAAAAGACATTCAAGTAGTTAAATTATTAAAAGAAAGTTTAGTCAATTTTGTTCTTTTGGAAAATTAAATCCAAGAAAGACATGAGTTTCAAATATTTTACAAGAGCCTGTTGGTATCACTTTTAAATGTATTTATCTTTTTGATGTCATAATGTGAGGACTTGAAGGTTTTTATTGTTGATATGACCTACTTATCCCACAACTGTTTGGCAACTTGTAGTGGCAGGAGGCCTCCTAAGACCAGGTGTCTGAGACTCACAGAAGAGATAATGCTAGAGTCACTTGGACTGCTGATAAGAGAGTTCATCACTTTCACTGGAGTAAATAGGTAGCTAAACAGATGATATTCCCAACAACACAGCATGAATACATGAAAGGTGACTGCTAGAAACAGAAAACATTGCCAACGATGAAAACAGCTCAGTGATGATCGTTTTACCTATGACAACAAATGGCATTTATACCTCGTGAAGTTCTTTGGCCATTGGTTTCTGTTACTGCAATGAACACAGCCCCGGGGCAGTGATGCCAAAACTGAAACAGAATGGCTGCTTCTAGCTGTGCTTCATCCCTAGCACAAACACATGGATTCACAGACTATATTGCTATTCTTATGTGAAAAGGGACAATGTTGCGGCAATATAGACACTTTTCTTAAAACCTGCCAAGAACATATTCTTACATAATTATTCATCAGTTACAAGCTTCATTAAATCTTCTAACTATTGATAACATTTATCTACCTGTGTTCCTCTCTGCTGATAGCCCCATAGATCAAGTCATCACAACTTCATAACAATGGACAGTTTTGTGCAACGTGACTTCTGCTAACCTTTCTATGCTTCTTCATCTTTCCTTGAGTATACCAGCTACTTCTGTCTCAGAGTTCTATGTTCAAATGGCATTTTATATTGCTATTCACAGTTGTATACAGGCCAATATTTTTATACTATTTTACATTCAAACTTGAATGGAAAGTAACTTTGAATATTATATAACAGTGATGATTCCAATAGAACTGAAAATTATTAGAAAAAGTGAAATGTCTGTATCAATAACACTATGATCTCTAACTAGGTCTAAATATTGGATTCTCTAGAAATTATTGTTGTTTGAAAGAATGGGGACCATATTAATGAGAGGACAGTTCTGTAGAAGTATGCTAAACTGCTACAACCAAGAAAATAAATGCCAGAGATAAATTTCTTATTTTATGAATTCATCCTACAAACTCGTTTTATTTATAGAACAAAACAAGAGGTACAAGGTCAAAATGATATTATCTTTATTGACACGGATGTTCAGTTTACATGACTAAAGGGCTCTAATAGCTTAAGGAAGGTTAATGTGATCTCCAGGGTTTTGATTTCGTTTTCTAGACTACTTATGAGATTCCTCATTAAAATGCTGAGGAAACTGACTAGAAATATTTCCCCCAAGGTTTCAATGAAGTTATACATACACATAATCTAGTTGGTGATAGATACTCACTACTTTGCATTTATTTCCGAATCCTTTAAACAATAGTCACGTAGTAACTCTCTAGTCATGAGATTTTTTTTTGCTCAATGTAAAATAAAGAAAGTAGTAAAAATATAAAAAGAAACCAGGGAGACCCTTGATTCCTTATAAAAAGGTACTGGCATGCTTAGTAGAACTTAACAAGAAAGAATAAATAAAAAAATTTTATTCTCAAAGGAAGGAAAATTTTTCAATCTTTCTATTTTAAATTATTTTTTAATTAAAAATTTCCACCTCCTCCCCTCCTCCCATTTCCCTCCCGCTCCCCTCAATTCCCATCCCCCTCCATCTCCAGTCCAAAGAGCAGTCAGGGTTCCCTGGCCTGTGCGAAGTCCAAGGTCCTTCCCCCTCCATCCAGGTCTAGGAAGATGAGCATCCAAACAGACTAGGCACACACAAAGCCAGTCCATGCAGAAGAATCAAAACCCAGTTCCATTGTAAATGGCTTCTCAGTCAGCCCTCATTGACAGCCACGTTCAGAGAGTCCAGTTTGATCACATGTTCCATCAGTCCCAGTGCAGCTGGACTTGGTGAGCTCCCATTAGATCAACCCCACCGTCTCAATGGGTGGGCACACATCTCGCAGTCCTGACTTCCTTGCTCATGTTCTCCCTCTTTCTGCTCCTCAGTTGGACCCCGGGAGCTCAGTCCTGTGCTCCAATGTAGGTCTCTGCCTCTATCTCCATCCATCGCCATATGAAGGTTCTCTGGTGAAATGTAAGATATTCATCAGTGTAGCTATAGGATGGGGCCATTTCAGGCGCCCTCTCCTCAGCTGCCCAAGGAACAAGCTGTGGACATCTCCTTGGACACCTG
>LOJH01011687.1:0-19449 GCA_001685095.1 Ellobius talpinus
AAGATGTCCAAGTTGGTAAGGAGAAAGTGATACAGATTCCAAAACCAGTAAGTGAAAAGGCAGGAAGATTAAGAGTTCAAGGTCAACCTGGCTACATAAAACCTTATCTCAGAAAAGGGGCATGTGTGTGTTTGTAATAATGGTTCATTAATACCAATACTCATTCTGTAATTGTTTGCATTTTAGCATTTTTAGCACAGAAATTTTCCTTTAACGGCTTGACAGATCTTCAGACTTCTTTCTTCTGAAAACAGAACAGATATTTACTCTGCAGTGAAGACAAAGAATCTAGGTGACAATTTCAGAATTTCCTATCAGGTCACCGGACCTATACTGTCTTCCACAACACACGGGCAGGAAACATTTCACCACTGGGATAAACAGCAACTGAAATGTACATTACCTGAATGAATACCTTCTCCTTTCTGCCATCTCCCTAAAGCTGATAGGCTGTCACTGATACCCAGGACTTGTAGGCTTAAATTTAAATGATCCTCACCCTCCAAAGGAACTCCAAGGTCAGGGGTTGGCACATTGACTAATTTATGTTTTCATCTGCTTAACTCAGAATATACTTCATTCAGAGCAACTTTTGTTGCCAGTAGGTATTTGATTAATTACATTAAAGGTAATTTAAAACTGTAAACTTATATTTCTTCTAATTTGAACATGTTTTATTTATTCGGGGAATAACTGTGCAAGAGAGTTCTCATGCAGGACAGAAGACAGCATAGCATTCTAAAGCTTGAACTCAGCAGGCCTGGCAGAAAAAACCACTCTCACCCAACTGAGCTAGCCTGCCAGCAGTTTTAAAGTACAAATGTCACACTTTGAACCTATAAATCTAAAATGTCATAATTAAGTTTCATACCATTAAAACAAGTAGAAAATATTTAGTCAAATAGTACGTGATCATATGCAGAGAAGCATCCATGTGGTTAACCACATAGAATAAGCATCATGCTCATAATAAAAACTAACCCAAGAACAAGCTGCATGGCTATCACAGAAGCATTGTGCATTGTATGTTCAAGGTTAGCCTGGGCTAAAAAGTGAGTTCTTATACATCCTAGATGACATGCACAGATACTATCTCAAAAAACACCACAAAAAACCAAAATTCCTTTTCAGGCTGGAAATATAGCTCAGTGTACAAGTGCTCACGTAGCATGAGCAAGATCACATAATCTCCAGCAAGGACATGTGGCTCAGCTGGGCACAGTGCTGCATGCCTGTAATTCCAGCATCCAGGAGGCTGGAGTAGGACTGTCACAAGGTTGTGGCCTGTTTGGGCTAAAGATTGAGTTCAAGGACAGTCCGGGTCTTGGATTTCAGCTAAACCAGGGCCACAGAGTGATCGTTTCACACACAAACAAACCCCAAACAAAAGCAGAAATCAACATGCCAGACAGGAAAGATGACTCTGAAGGCAGTTTGTATATATGAGAAGTCAGGACCACATTACAGGGTTTAATAGGCCAGGAATATGACAAAGAATTTTATTCTCCTCAAGGAGAAAAATACTACAATCATTTCATTTCTTAGTATGCACCCCAGAGGAAATAAAATTCCTATACTCTGAAGTGCGTTTTAAATATGTGAATCTTTATCTGCACACATATAAAACAGGTCCAAGTTACTTTGAAATGTGTGCCCTAGATAATAATAAAGTTAATAAAGGTTCTGAGTCTGAAGGTGGGTGTTACTCTGGGCAAGCTAAGTTTCCTATGTGTGCCTCCTTGTTTGTAAATGGGGACTCAATCTTCACATTATAAAGTTTACTTGATTAAGGAACATATAAGATTTAAAATAAAGTACAAAGCAGTGACCCTTAATTATTGACAATAATTAAATGACTGATAATTATTTGATGTCTGTCTGTCTCCCTCTCCCCCCTGTGTGTGTGTGTATGTNTATGTGTGTGTGTTTGTGTGTGTGTATGTGTATAAAGGCAGGTGTTGTTCCTTAGGCATTTCATCAATTTCTTTTCTTCAAGAGGCCTGGAGCTTTGCCAAACAGGCTAGGCAGACATGAGCTCTAAGGGCTCTTTGTTTCTGTTTCCCATCTCACCGTTGGAAATTTAGGGCCTGGGTTCTGGGGATCCAAACTCAGGTCCTCAAGCTTGCAAGGCAGGCATTTTACTGAAGCATCTCTCCAGTTTCTACATGTATTTTTTAAACTACCGTCTCAGCTTTTACCCTAATGGATCATTTGACACCTGCTGCTGGGCAAGACACTCGCCATTTTCTAATCCGTTCCCCCATAAGAGCCTAGTGGTCCCCTGTGAGTATAATGCATGCGTAAAATGTATGGCACAAGTTTGACTGATTTAGAGATATATATTGACTGGCAAGATAGAAGGGTGTTATGAACAATCTGAATATTTTACTTTATGATTATAAATATACGAATATGCAATTAGCTTGTTTTGCTCTATGTTTAAAAGTTTACTTTGCTAAGAGTAAATGTCTTGGGGAACTAAGCAGAGAAATTTTTCTTAATTAAACTGGACTCACCTGTAGAGACTGAAGGAATGGTACCCAGACTTCACAGGGCAGTTCACTTTCAGGCACTGAAAGCAGCAATTCAAAACAACTCCTACAATACAAATAACTATGTAAATACATAAGAAGGTTACAGCAAAAATTTAGTATAGCATGAAAGCAATATACAAGACTTTTATCCTTGCTCGAACTATTTTAAATACTTATCCTCTTTAAATTTTTCTTTGAAATTGTTCTGGATTTTCAAGTATTAAAAACAGAAAAGAAAAAATATAATGCTTTATGTTTACATTTATTATTATTTTAATAAAGTTTAGAAATACACAAATCTTCCAAAAAAGTCAGCTTGGTATGGGAAGGTTACCTATACCAAGAGAACAAAAAAACTAGGAACTGGGGATATTGTGAATTTAGCTGACATAGTGATAAAGAGAAGTTGCCTATCACCCACATCAGTTCCCTAACACTTGCAAAGGAAGCAGAATGATCTGCAAAGTGATTTCTTCACTTCTAAAAAGGAAGCAAAAGAGTTTCTTTTCTCTACCCTAACCACTCCCCAGGCACAGAGAAGAAGGAACAGGAAGAGATTTTTAAAAGTTTCAGAAAAACATCAAAAAAGAACAACTCAAAATATCAATCCAGCACACTCTCCTAAACCTTACAGCATGATCACTCTGCCTGGTATCAAGTGGTAGGAAGTGGGACCTGGTAGGGAGAACAATGGGATTAAAAGCAGAATGCTAATCTTCCACAAAAGTATGATGTCCAAAATTATTCTGTGGTGAACAGAATAGGTAGGGACAGTATAGAAGTAACAGACTACCCTTCCTAGCATGTATTTCAGTCAACAATGCAGAGTCTAAATGAGGCAGCACCAGCCTAAACCTCAATAGCTGTTGATGAAACAAGTATGTTAATGGTATAATTCTGTCTGTTATTGGGCAACCTAATATTAAAACAGGTAAATATCTACGAACTTTACTGATATTTTGTGCTGGTAAAATTATTTTTAGTTCAAATGATGTAACTGAGAATTCACATTATCTTCTTCTCCAAAGTATATGGTGTTTCTCAAAGACACCAGTTTCCAGATCCTCAATCTATGATAATTAATTCTATGATAATTGCCAACTTGATTAGACTGAGATTCCTAGAAAATGGGCAGAGCACACCTGTAAGTGTATTTGGGAGAGCATTTCCACAAATGATTAGCTAAGGAGAGACTTCCATTAGGTGAGCAGTACTAGTACTGTCTGCAGACTGAGGTTCAGGTGGCTTAAAGGAGGATAGTGGAGTCAACCCAGCCTGTGGGCATTCTCTGCTTCTTGCTTCAGGGTGAGACAGATTTACTTGGCCATGCCTCCTTCTCATGATGGACTAAAACCTCCAAAACTGAGCCAAAACAATCCTTTTCAAGTTGGTTTTCTCTGGCATTTGGTCACGGTCACAGAACATTGTTTAACACACAATCTATAACTAAGAGAAAGAGAAGGGAAATGAAATCGGACTTGTGGTACAAGCCTGAGTAAGAAAAGAGACCCTAAAGACAGCTATACATTTTATTTAGCTGGAACTTCACTTAGACTTTATCTCCTGAAAATTTAGGGGTAAAAGCTCAGAGCAAAGGGAACTGGTGCTTTTTCATAATACCACAGTGTCACTGTAAAGAGAAGTCAGGCAAACAGCAAAACCAACAATACTTAATTCTTAAGTAATTTAAGTGCTTAAACTTACAGGACTAATCTGCCCAGCACTAAGAGGACATCTTCACATTCAGTAGTTAAAAATGGACGTGCGCTGGCAAAGCTTTGGATAGCAAGGCGGTATACCTCCAGAAGATACGCAATGTGTTCTGACGCATTCTTGTTGCTTGCATATTGCAGTAAGGTCTAAAAAAAATCATTTTACAAATAAAAATTAAACAAATTTTTTTTTGTTCTCAAAAGTACAATTTGTTCCTTTTTTCCTAGCACACACTTACACACTGTCTTTTTAGGCCCTGGTTTGTTTAGAGGATTCTATATTCACCAAATAATGAATCATCCCTCTGGAGTTAGCAGAATACAGAACGGTTCTTCTGACAGGACAAAACCTGAAGAGAAGAGCCATAATATGCCTGAGTTGGGTATCCCCGTTCATGTAGAATTACAAGTAGCAAGTTTGGTTAATACAACATTAAATTGAAGAGGGAAAAGGAGGAGGGTTGTTACATGCACATACCCTATTCCCAGTAACAGAGTTTCTCCTCCCCCTTTGTAGACATTTATTATTCAAATATACTCCCAAGTATATCCACAATAAAGAGACATATAGCAAATTTAGGGGGAATTTCCTATTTACCATCTTATGCCTAGGCATAAATATACTATATATAATTAAAATCAGAGACATCATCAGAAGGGACAACTCAAGTCTGTCAACCAAAATAGAGAAGAGCCCAAATTATGACCCTTAACAATCGGTCCCTCCTTCCCCTTGCACCTTATAAGCAAAGCCCCAGGAAATTACCTGGGGCACTAGAACATCTCTAATTCCTATGACCCTCTGTCACTCTTGGCAGCCAAATCCTGAGCTATACTAGCTTGCTTTTGAACAAAATATTCTTGCTTACTCTTGTAAACTACATGAGCCTTTACTTTATTCCTTGAAAAAAGGCACCAAGAACCTTGTGTGAATCTGGGCAGTGGTGGTGAATGCCTTTAATTCCAGCATTCAGAGAGGCACAGTTCTTTGTGAGTTGGAAGTCAGCTGGGTCTACAAAGCAAGTTCCAGGACAGTCAGAGCTGTTACACTGAGAAACCCTGTCTCAAAAAAACAAAACCAAATAAACCTGATATGACTTTATGTGTCGTGCCCCACATTGGCAGGATTATTGTTTTCCCTCTAGAGAACACATTCTAACTGGTCTGTAGAGTTCCTAATAAAATTAGGCTTCTAGTTAGGGCTACTTCTAACAGTACAGAAAGCAGCATGATGACGAGTGAATTCTATGTGATCTCAAGTTTTTACAGAATAATTTCTGCAAAGATTTCTAACTTACTGTCTTGGAATTTTCTGAAGAACTACAAATAGGGATAGTAAGATGGCTAACTGTTAATGACACTGGCTACCAACCTGATGATCTGAGTTCAACCCCTGGGCCCTATACGGTGAAAGATGCCGTCTCCACATAAGTGTCAGGCACATATATATGCACCCCCCCAACACACATACACACAAAATATGGCAACATTGCAGGATTCCAAACTTTCTACACTTTAGTGTTCATATTAAGATCTCTTTCTGAGCTGAGTGGTGGTGCGCATGCTTTTAATCTCAGCACTCAGAAGGCAGAGACAGGCGGTTCTCTGTGAGTTCAAGGCCAGTCTGGCCTACATAATTGAGCTTAAGGACAGAAACCCTGTCTTGAAAACCAAAAGGATCCCTTTCTGAGCTGGGTGGGCTGCACACCTGTAATGCCAGGGCTGCAATGCCAAGTGTTTTGGCCTGAGGGTCAGGAGTTAAAGGTAATCTTTGACTTCACAGTCTGAGGGTGGCCTAGGTTACATGACAGCCTACATCAAAACAACAAGAACAACAAAAGATCTTTACCATAAGTTCTGATTGAAAAACAAAACAAAAAAAGCCTCTAATGATGTGATAAACCAACATACTGCATATGGTAAAATGCTCTCAACGCACTGAATGTACTTGAATACCTACTAAGCTACAACTAAATGGCCTTCTGTATTTTCAGAAAATAAAGTATCATTTAATCAAATCACCTCCTCCCCACAAAGACAGGGTTTCATGTAGCCCCAGCTGACCTCGTCCATGTGGAGTGCTGGGATTACAGGTGTGTCCACCAGGCTCAATTGCTGCTGTGCTGGAGATCAAGCAAATCAGACAGGCACTCCACCTACTAAGCTACAGCCACAGTCCAGGTCACACCCTTTCAAGTATCTGAGACTTGGGATTTGATTTCATTGTGTTTTTTTTTCCTTTTTTTTCTTTTTTTTCTTTCTTTTTTTTTAAGATTTTGTTTTACTTTACACAAGGTTTCAATACATAGCTTTGGTTGGCCTCAAATTCGCAGAGATCCACCTGCTTCTGCCTGTGAAGGCGTGTGCCATTATGCTTGGTATCTTATTTTATTCTCAAACACACGCACTTGGACACACACGAGTGCTGGTGGTTGAGGAGGCTACCTCTAGACCTGGATCCCTTGTGAGTCAACCAATGTGGATGCTGCAAACCAACTCCTCTATAATAGTATATGCTTTCTAGTGCTAAGCCGTCTCCCTAGCCTCTTGATTTCTATTTTTTATATTCTTAAATCCTTACCTCCCCCATGTTACTTCAGATTAAATAATGGGCTCTTCTTAAAATACCCACTAAAATCATGCTGAGGATTTCAAGAGCCCCTGAAACAATATTCACTGTTTTTTGCTATTTATTCATTCATTTATTTGGTGCTGCTGGAGATTGAACCAAAGGCCTTGTACTTGGTAAGTAAATTCTCTACTACTAAACTATACTCCCAAAGTTTTATTGTTTTTAATGCAAGATTAAGATGAATGAATTATATTTGTCCAAATAACATAAATAACTCATATAAACAAAATCCCATCAGAAGCATTTAAGAAGTTTTCTTGCTGGTGATGATGGCTCAGACTTTTAGTCCCAGCACTCAGGAGAGGCAGATGGATCTGAGTTCAAGGCCAACTTGGTCTATAAACTGAGTTCCAGGACAGTTAGGACTACACAGAGAATCCCTGTCTCAAAAAATCAAAAACCAAAACCAAAAGAATTAAAGTTTTCTTGTTCTTTTCTGAACAAAGCTGAAATGGGGTAAATCACGATAAATACGACCCTTTCAAGTCCAGTGGCACTCTACAGAGGTCAAATTAATGAAATTTCCCTGTCTTTTAGTAAACTCATTCATTTCACAAATAAAACCAGATATGCATGTTTGAAAAAGTACTATACCTAACTATTTAGGCACTATGTTTAACTATTTAAATACTCTTTTTTGGTTTGTTTTTTGTTTTTCGAGACAGAGTTTCTCTGTGAAACAGTTCTGGATGTCTTAGAACTTACTCTGTAGACCAGGCTGGCCTAGAACTCACGGAGACTCGCCTGCCTCTGCCTCCCAAGTTGTGGGATTAACAACGTGTTAACAACCCAGCTGTATTTAAATACTCTTAAAGGGTGCCCTTACTGAAGTTCCAGGCAGACTATCATGAGAACACTTCCTCAAGCCCTTGCTATATATTTCAAATCCCTATTAAAAATTTTCATCTGGATGGCCTATTCAAGTCTCAAACACCATCATGTACAAAACCAAACATCTTCCCCAGAAAATACACCTGTTTTCATTTCCTCTGCCTCTTTTCAGGAGCCAAAACTAAAAACAATGTTGGAACCATCACACCAAAGTTTGTTGATTTTAGCTCAAAAAATTCAGCCTACCCACCACATCAGTAGCTAGTGACTTAATTCCAAGTTCACGATAGTTTCATCAGAATTGCTCCAACAGGTCCCTTCTGCAGATCTGAATGCACTCCAGTTCTTGGGGTGTGGTATAAATGCAAGCTATCTGTACATTAAAGAATCAATGCATAGGGTGAAGACCACAAAGAGCTGGATTAAACCTGCTAACAGCTAGACTGCAATGATTACAGGATTGTGGGCTAGTTCTGTCATCTTTGTATTTTATTCTATGAAACTATCAGGAGAGAGTCAGTTCAGGATAGTCACATTTTATGCAAAGGATACATTTCAATTTTAGTATTAATTTTTCCACAGAAAATCATAGTTATATTCACTGGGCTTGTAGTATGGAATTGGCACTTTCCTAAGGGCTTTCACCCTATTACAGTCAGGAATCACATGGCAATGCTTTAGTCAACAAGGGACTGTATTTATGATGATGGGCTCTTAAGATTATAAGAGAAATAACAAGATGTCCAACTTTGGATCATACTATTTGTAGTGTTGGTGAATAGAGAACAAATTAAAAATGGGTGATGTTGGATCTACAGAGATGGCTCAGTAACATTAAGTGTTCATTAAGAGTACACAGTGCGCTGGGCAGTGGTGGGCACACACCTTTAATCCCAGCACTTGAGAGGCAGAGACAGGATCTCTGAGTTCAAGGCCAACCTGGTCTACAGAGTTAGTTCTAGCTGTCACACAGAGAAACCCTGTCTCAAAAGCCAGGCGGTGGGGGAGTACATATGTTCTTTGTCTTGAGACACAGTCTCTCTGTTATGTAGCTCTGGCTGTCATTGAACTCGCTATGTAGACCAGGCTGGCCTCAAACTCAAGAGTTCTACCTGCCTCTGCCTCCTGGGTGCTGGAATTAAACATTACCACATCAGGCTGGACATGCTGTTCTTGTTGAGGACTCAAGTTAAACTCCCAGCAGACACACACAACATCCCTGCTGGGCAGCTCACAACTGCCTTTAAAACCCTAGCTCCCTCCTACAGCCTCCACATGCACTGGCACTCATATCCACATACCCACACACAGACTGACAAATTCACATAATTAAAAGTAATCAAATGGATGATGTTAAGAAAAGCAAAAAGACTTACATGCAGACCAAACACCCATACACATTAAGTAAGTACAAATTTGAAAGCAAGAAAAGAAAGAATTTTGTTCAGAAGTATGCCAATGCTACAGAGTGGGAAAGGGAGACAAGCCAAAGACTGAACCAAATCTCTACGGTCTGCCTGGGCAGAAGACAGGTTAGGCCACCAGATTCTCTTACACAGATGGTCAGGACTGAGACTTAACATCAATTAGCCATGAGGACTAAATAGGTCTACACGAACCTGAATGGGAAGAGAAGAGTGGGCTGTGCCAGCTCAGGAAGTTAACTAAAGTCCAGTCCACTCCAGAGTCTTCTATCTGTGCTGCTGCTGTGACCCACCGCATATGCCGCACATCAGGTTACAGCTGCTTGGAGTTCAGGAATCCGGCTTACTTCTTATCCATCCATCTACAGTTCTTCATCCATACCCTGATAACGTTTCACTGGATTCAATCCACCATCCCCTCCTCCCCAGATTATTTTAGAAAGTGATCCTGCCATGGGTCAAAAATATGCTTTCTAGCTTCATCTCATTTTCAGTTTTAACATGCCTCTTGCTTTTGCCGTAACCATAGTGTATCTTTAAATACACACGTTTTCCTATAATGCATAAACACAAGCCAGAAACAGATCACTGTTAACAGGCAAGTTTAGGAGTTTCCTCAATGTATAAAGTGAAGCATTTTATGCTGATGCCATGTCTCTACATTTATTGTAGGGCTTCCTTTGACTTTATTTTTATTTTTGCTGAGTGACCACCACTCAGTTTGGCATGCTGGGCAAGCTCTCTTCCACTGAGTTCTATCTCTAGCCACACTGTAGATTTTCACTGTGCTCTCAATGTTGCACAACAACTTTGTACAGAAGCCAATTCCATTATGGACATCATAATTTCTAACTTTTGTTTTGACTCTTGTCTCCCCCCATCCCAAGACAGGGTTCTCCGTGTAACAGCCCTAACTGTCCTGGAACTCACAGAGATCCTCCTGGCTCTGCCTGTCAAATGCTAATGCTGGGATTAAAGGCATGCACCATCATCTCCTAGCTTTGTTTTGACTTTTTCAGGCAGGAACCCAATATGTAACCAAGGCTAGCCCTAAAACTTAGTAATGTACCCCAGGTTGGCCTTGAACTCACAATCCTCCTGCTTCAGTCTAAATGCTGGAATTACAGGTGTCTACTACCACATCCTGCTCTGGTCTCTTAACTCTGCAATATTGAATATAACATTAAGATAAGTTCCCGTATATCTAAGGTTTTACTTCATGACTATCTTATTGTCTTAACTTGACCTTTGATAATTTAATAAATTATATATAAGGTACTCTACCTACAACCTTATCTCCCACCACCGTTGTCATGACCTCTTTTCCCACATCCATATCTATTTTGCTTGGTGACCACTGAGTTAAAACTATCCACTGGAACTTGGTGGCCTCCTGACTATTCTCTTAGAATGGACTATAAATAGAATTTCTAGTCCCATAACTTCTGTTAATTTCAATTACAATCCTAGTATCAGTAAAAGAAAGTGGCACACTAAAGAGCTATCACATAAAACAGTATATTTTAAATACAAATTTTAAAGTGTGATCTGTTTTTTTTGATACAGTGTAGTCACACCTGCAGCAAAGATTCTACAAGGCCAAAGGCCTTGGGTTATTTTTAGTACCCTTTAAAGTTATTCATTGACCACCCCAGTGTCTGTCTGACCTAAACTAGTGTGACTAGAAGCCTGAATCCATGTTCCCAGACCACTGCCACTCATATCTGGCTCCAGAATAAACTATTCCTTTGAGTTAAGAGGTGGTTTTTGCATAGATAAAAAGATCAGCTTAATGGAGAAACACAGTATCTTACTTATTTGGTTAAAGTTCTTTTTATTGTATTTCTGTTGTTTGTTCTTTACTTTTTGAGGCAGGGAATAGTGTAGCCTGTGCTGCTCTTGAATTCCTAATCCTACACCTCTGCCTCTGAAGTGATGAGATTACAGGCTGTGCCACTGTGCCCATCTAACAACCTTCTCACCACCATGTGGCTGAAATTTTTTATAATATAATTTAAAATTTTGAATTGAGTTCCAGAGACCAATGGAATCCACAGATCGTCTAGAAATAAATCTTATGTACATGGTGAAATAATTTTCAAAATCTGCAACAAGACCATTAAATATGAAAGACAAGCTTCTCATTAACTAGTCCTAGGAAACAAGACATCCACATGCAAAAGGATGAAACTGGGCGCAGCTGAGATAATTCAGAGACTACCCGTTGTTGCTAAATAGGAGCCGGAGTTCAAGCCCTGGGATGCACATGTAGGAGAGAACTGACTCACTCCCACAGCATCTGAGGCACTCACACACCTACAGAAACACACATCCACGTACAAATTTTAAAAACTGGGAGAAAAATAAAAGCCAGGCTTGATGGCACACACCTTTAATCCCAGCACTTAGGAGGCAGAGGCAGTTGGATCTCTGCTGTGGGAGCTACCTTTGCTCCTTCAGCCAATAGCCTTTGAGATACCAGCCCACTGGGGTGTGGTATCTTTCACTTTAAAAATAAGCGGCGGCAGCCCTCTCGCTCTCTCTAGCTTGCTTCGGATTCCGCTTCTGGCTATCAGATGCTTTTCCTGGTCGTGCAGGAGGCTGCTGTCTAGGACGGTGATCTGTAAGTTTTTTCCCTTTAAATAAATAACCCTTTTATTAATCATAATTCCAAATTGGTGTGGGATTGTTTTGTTTTGTGACTTACTCCTTTAGATCTCTGTGATTCAGGCCAGCCTGGTTTACACTGTGAATTCTAGGATAGGGCCATGGAGAGAGAGAGAGAGACACTGTCTCAAAAAAGAAGGCAAAAAGGTACATACTAGATCAGTCAAATTCATAGAAAGGGGAAATGAGAGAATAGGGATTTAAGTGATTAATGAACAGTTTCATTTGGGGAAGATGAAAAGGTTCTGTTGTACAACACCATAAATGAATATACCGCTGTAATTAACTGGACACAGGTGTGGCGATACATACAAAGAACATATGGAGGAAGATAAAACAGAAAAAAAGCTTGAGCTCAAGAATCTGAGGCCAGAAATACACACAGCAAACCCCACTCCATGTTAAGTAATTTATGTCATATATATTTGACTTCAGTTAATCTAAAAGGAGTTAACTGGGGCTGGAAAGGGATAAATGGCTAAAGGGCATTTGC
This sequence comes from Ellobius talpinus, assembly GCA_001685095.1. Lineage (NCBI taxonomy): Eukaryota > Metazoa > Chordata > Mammalia > Rodentia > Cricetidae > Ellobius > Ellobius talpinus. The sequence continues at coordinate 12,294 of LOJH01011687.1, forward strand.
TTCCATTACCGGGAACCTGGGCCTGATTTCCATCACTCACAACCATCTACTCCAGTTCCAGGGGATCTGGCCAACAACCTCCAAAAGGCACCAGGCATGCACATGGTGCACACACACAGAGGCAAACCTTCATACACATAAAATAAAAACATCTTTTAAAAAATTTAAATATGGGGCTGGAGAGATGGCTCAGTGGCTAAGAGCACACGCTGCTCTTGTAGAAGACCCAGGATCAGTTCTAAGCACCTACATGGTAGCTCACAACCATCTCGAACTCCAGTAACAGGGGTCTAATGTTTTTTATTTTTCTGACCTCTGCAACCATCAAGCATGCACATAATTGAACATAGCACACATATACACATGCAGGCAGGCAAAACACAAACACATTAAAAAATAAATTAACTTAAAAAGGTTAAATAAATGAAAAGGATCAACTATGAGCCTCAAGATTTTAGAGAAACTTGAACATGCAAAAGGAAGGCTCTAGGGAGGGAGATAAATACAAACAACTGTCCTGTTCTACTTTAGAGCACAATTACTGATATAACCTACAGTATTTGTTCATTGCTGCAATGAGTTTTCTTTTTAGAGTGAGTTTCATGTACCCCACACTGGACTTGATCTCTCCTCTCCCTCCCTTTCTTTGCTTTTTTTTCAAGACAGGGTTTCTCCGTGTAACAGCTCTGGCTGTCCTGGAACTCACTCTGTAGGTCAGGCTGGCCTCAAGCTCAGAGAGACCCGCCTGCCTCTGCCTTCCAAGTGCTGGGATTAAAGGCGTGCACCACCACTGCCCGGCTAACAATGATCTTAAATGTATGCTCTTCCAAGAGCTGGGATTACAGACTTATGCCACCCAGCCTGGTTAATGGATTCTGGGACTAGAACCCAAGGTTTCCTGCATGTTTAGCAAATACTCAACAATTGAGTTACAACCCTAGCCCCAAGATTGGATATTTTTAAACTTGTGATTTGCCATATATGATAAAAGCATCACCATCCTAAATGTGTTAAGAGGGAATGACATGGCTTTTGGCTGTTTGAAAGCTGATCTCTGCCTCATCTTAAATATAGAGTCATCTCTCCAGTCCAAGCCCCATCGGTTTTTTGTTTGTTGTTTTTGCTTTTTTGAGACAGGGTTTCCTCTGTGTATCTCTGGTTGTCCAGGAACTCATTCTTTAGACCAGGCTGGCCTCGAACTCACAGAGATCCACATGCTTCTGCCTCCCTAAGTGCGAGGATTAAAGGCGTGCACCATCACCACTACCCAGCAAGCCCCATCGTTTTTAAGATAACCCCTCTAGGATTCTTTTGCTTTGTCTGGCAGTGCTGAAGATTGAGCCCTGGGCCTCATTCATGTTGACAGGTGTTCTATTAAGCAATTAAAAAGTTGAATACGTTTTGTACCAGACACTGTTCAACTTTTTAAAAGTTGGGGTGAAATAAGCAGCATAACAACTATCTGCACACCTACAGCTCTACAGTTCTACAGCTCTACAGCACTGATGTATTCACATCTTCTGCAACAGTCACTAACACTCATCCACACAACTTGGAATATTGAAAATTTATTTTTAGAAAAAGATAAGAAACTCCAAACCTGGCATAGTGGTGAAAGCCTTTAATTCCAGCTCTCACAAGGCAGATGCAGACATATCTCTGTGAGTCTGAGATCAGCCTGGTTTACACAGAGAAACCCAGTCTTAAAAACCAAATCAAATCAAACAAAACCTCCATATTCTCCATACTCTCCAATCCTTGGCAAGTACCACCTTTCCTGTTTCTACATGCGATATCACTTTCATAATATACTGTTTGAAAAGAGCAAAATAAGTGTGCTGTTGGCAGCAAAGCAAAGAATGACACAGAATCGAATCCAGAAATGCAGCCCCACACGTCTTACTCTCAAGGCACAAAACCAGTTCAAAAGAGAAAGGATGTGTTTCAACAAATAGTGTTTAATTAGAAATTCAAATTTTTACGAAAGCAATGTCTACCTATGCCTTACACTAAATAAAAAATTAATTCAAATGGACCATATACCTGAATTTTAAAACCTAAAACTATAAAATCTCTAGAGGGGAATCACAGAAGGTTTCTTAATGTTCTTAAGGTGGGAGGTTTTCTTTAGACAAAGATGAAAAATACAACCCAAAGGAAAAGTGAAAAAAATTGAACTTAAAATTAAGAACGTATGTTTTGAATTAACTGTAGAAGAAGCAAAAGGAGAAAATCTTTGCAAGCCCATCTAACTTTTTATCTAGAAACAGACTTTTCTTAAGTCTCAATAGTATGACAAAGAACCAACCTTTTAAAATGCCAAAGTCAGGGCTGGAGAGATGGCTCAGAAGTAAAGAGCACTGGCTGCTCTTCCAGAGGATCCAGGTTCAAGTCCCAGCTCCCACATAGCAGCTCACAACTGTCTGTAACTCCAGTTCCAGGGCTTCTGATACCCTCAAAGAGATATACATGTAGGCAAAATGCTAATGATCATAAAATAAAAATGAAAAAAACTGACTCAAAAACAAAGATGAATAGAATGCTAATAATAAACATAATGTATTAAAAAAAAGCCAAAGTCCTGGACAGACACTGGACCAGATACAGATTGTAAAAGTAAGCACAAGAAAAAATACTAAACATAACTCATAAGGGAAATGCAAATTGGAGCTTCATCAAGCTCCCACAAATTTAGAGTAGTGACAGTTTAGAAAGTAGAGATGCCAGTGTCTATCAGGAAAAGACAGACTTCATACTTTGTTGATGGGAGTGTAAAATGATACAACCTGCCAAGGAATCCAGCTATTACACCTAAGAAAAAAGGATAAAAGCAATTTGTCTACACCAAAAACAAAGAAAGCTAATAACAGCTCAATTTATAGTATTCACAAACTAGAAAAAACTTAATATTTATCAACAGCTGAATGAATATTAAAATTATAGTATATCCATACCAAGGAACCAATTATTTTGAAACTAACATGAATTTCAAAGTAATTACACTGAGTCAAAGAAGCCAAACAGACTATGATTGTTCATAAAAAAATGGAATCTAAGGCTGGAAAGATGGCTCAGTGGTTAAGAGCACTGGATTTTCTTCCAGGACCCAGATTCAATTTCTAGCACCCACAAACTCCAGTTCTAAGGGATCTGACACCCTTTTCTGGTCTTTTTGGGCACTACATACATGTTGTGAACAGACATGCAGGCAAAAAAACTATACACATATAAAACAAGTAATATTTAACTTGGTGGGGGGGAGAACAATTATGTAGCTGGGAGTGGTACACTCTGGTAATCCCAGGAATTTGAAGGAATGGGCAGGATTACTGAAAATTCATAGTCAGCCTGTCCACACAGCAATTCCAGGCCAAGAAAGATGAATAACATTAAAAAGTCATGGTAAAAAGCACAAAACCAGAATGCCTGGTTTGTGTGCTAGAATTCAGGAAGTCTAGCATGCTTTGGCAAGTGTTTTATGGCTGAGCTACATCTACAGCTCCAATGGAAGTTACTTTACTTATGTTCTTGTTCCCTGAAGACAAGCTGGTTAGAAGGTAGATAAATAAAAACACTTGGCCATCAAACACTATTGTTCTACTGCAAATGTAATATAAACATCTGTTTAATGTTTATCTTCTCTACTAGGCCATCGACTTAACAGGCCTATGCACTGCACTTCTGTTAAAAGATGTGCTAAATCATTTTCAAAGTATAATAAGACAATTTTCCAGGCACATATGCTCAGTCAGTTAGAGAATGCCATCTACAACACTAAATTTAGTGGGCATGATGGAGTGGTACATGTCTTTAATCCTGGTATTAAGAACACAGTGGCAGGCTTATCTCTAGTTCCACGCCAATCAGGATACATACTGAACACCAAGTCTAAAATAAAATAACCTATAGTGAGTTCAAGGTCAGTCTGAACCACACAAAACCATCCTGAGCTCAAAGCAAAACAAAACACGGGTTTAAGTGTCAGCAAGATGGCCCAGTGGATAAAAGTGCTTGTCACCAGTACTGATAACCTGAGACATACAATGTGAAAGGAGAGCACTTACTCATGAAAGATGTCCTCTGACTTCCACATGGGCATTGTGACTTAACACACACACTCTCTCTCTCTCAATAAAAATAGAATTAAAAATTTAAATACGTTTTTAGCTGACAAGTAGATGTGCTAAATGACTTCCAAAGTCCTTTCTTACTTTAAACACAAAATTCTGCAATTATAGAAACATGGCTTTATTTTTCCCAGGGACATGAATTTGCAGGTTATAAATTCAAATAATTTTTATTTATGCATACTTCGAAGTAATGAAACACATAGTTGGGCATCATAATACATGCCTGAATCCAGCAATTTGGGAGGGAGGAGGATCGAGTCAACTTGAACTAAGACCCTGTCTCAAAAAACCAAAAGGAGGAAAAAGAGAAAGAAACACATAATGTAGATAGCCAAGCTTTAAAGAAAAAAAAAAGGAGAATAATCTATGGCAGCCTGGTGTGGTGGCACATGCCTTTAATTCCAGAGACAAGCAGGCAGATCTCTGTGAGCTCAAGGTTAGCCAGGGCTACACAGAGAAACCCTGTCTCAAAAGACCAAAAGGAAATAAAATAAAATGGGGCTGGATTGGCTTCCTAGCACCCCATAAGCCAGATGTGGTTGTATAAGCCTATATCCCAGCACTGGGGAAGTAAAGACAGAAATATCAGAAGTTCAAAGTTTGAGACCAACTTGGGCTACATAAAGACCCTGTCTCAAAAGCAAAAACTTTTTTTGAACCAAGCATAGTAGTATATACGTATCATAACCCCTAATTGTGGAGGCAGAAGAAAGTAGCAAATCCTAGGGCAGCCTGAGCTACACAGCAGAATCCTACCTTAAATTTTTTTCTTTGAAAGAAATTAACATACTTATCTTTTACTCAAGCAACAGTAAGAGCAATAGCATCTGGTCCCATTTAATGTGCCCAGCCACCTACTGCATAGCAGCTGTCTATTACCTCCAACTCTAGATAATACACATCTGTAAGAAGGCTGAAGGTTAAGAGGTATTAGAATGAAGATCTTTCAGGCTGGAGAGATGGCTTAGAGAGAGGTTAAGAGCATTGGCTGTTCCTCCAGAGGTCCTGAGTTCAATTCCCAGGAACCACATGGTGGCTTACAATCATCTGTAATGAGATCCGACACCCTCTTCTGGCCTGCAGGGATACATGCATAAGTAAATAAATCTATCTTTAAAAGAGAATGGAAGATTTAAGTGCAAACTCCTAACATCAAAGATTCATGACAATGAAAAACCAGGCTGATCCAAGCATGCATATTTTCTCCACATTTACTGCTAGATTTTTATGGGAAAATGCGCTCTAAATTAGCACTTGCATTTACAAGTCCTTTAAAGTAGAAATCAAGACTTTGCTACAAAGAAAAAAGTCAAATTAAAAGAGTAAGCATAACAACTCATGTAAACAAGCAATCTTAGATAAATTAGTAGTGAGGCTTCCATTTGGATAGGTGGTTACTCTAGAGGGGTAAATGATAACCCACCAGAGGCACAAATATAATCTTAATAGTTACGGCTAAGTAACGTCTTACCCTGGGGGCTGTGGATTGGCAGAGGGTTTGTCTACCCTGCAAAAGGCTCTGGGTTTGATCCCAGCACCACACAAACCAGGAATGCTGATGACTATGCCAGCAATCTTGACTCAGGTAAGAGAACTCAGTTTGAGGCCAGTCTGGTCAACAAAATGAGTTCCAGGTTAGCCTGGACTAGAGTGAGAGAGGTCACCATCTCTTTTGTACATTTTTGGTTTGGCACTGTAATTATACAAATTATTATTATGGTATAAATAAGATTTATATCTGAGCCTAGTGACACAGGCCTGTAATTCTAGGTAGTTTATAAGAATGCAGTCTTAAGGATAGGACAGGTAATTGAGTAAGTTCAAGTACAGTCTGGGCAATGTAGTGAGATCCAGTTTCATAATACAAAGTTTAAAGGCTAGGGATACACAGTTCAGGATTAGTGGTAAACTGTATACCATGTAGGAAGGCCCATGTTCAATCCCTAATACTACACTCACACAAAAAAGATTCACTCATTATTTTGATAATGATACAATAGACAAACATCTGGAGCTGACTGAATTCCCAAGCCATGCATGCATCCCTTCAGTGGTACTCTATGTCCCTATTTACAAACCTAACAAGATTAAATGTAAGAAAGTTAGCTAAAGGAAAGCATGGATCTTTCTAATTATTCATCCACGGTTTAGAGCTCCCAGAGGCTAGTAGCACTCACACAGAAAAAACAAATCTCTCCAGACCAGGGTAAAATGACACATACCTTTAATCCCAGCAGGCAGGAGTCAGAAACTAAAGTGGTTTGAACAAGAATGGCCTCCACAGGAGGAACTATTTGAGAAGGATTAGGAGGTGTGGCCTTGAGGTTTCAAAGTTCACACTAGTAGATCCTATCTCCCTCAGTCTCTGCCTGCTGCCTGTGGTTCATTAAGTAAGCTCTAGGCCACTCTTTTCTACCATGGTGATCAATGAACTCACCTTCCAAAACTGCAAGTAAGCCCCCAATAAAATGCTTTGTTCTATAAGTTGTCTTGGCCATGGTGTCTCTTCACAGCAATGGAAGAACAGTAACTAAGAGACCCAGCATTTATAAAAAGACAAATCTTTCACAGCCCCAATCCATCACCGCAATGTATCATATCACCTCCCAATCGCTTCAGCAGACTCTGTGCTTTAACACTTTAGGATATATTCTTCTTTGCCTTTGTTGTTATTTGTTTGCTTTGTTTTGTTTTAGAGATAGTGTGACCTAGGCTAGATTCCCTAGCTAGCTAAGGCTGGCCTTGAACTCCTGATTCTCCTCCGGTTTCCATTTTACAGTAAAGTAGTAAGCCACCATACACTATATGTCTGCTTTTTAAAAACTTAAGTACAAGGCTTTAAGATCAGAGCCAGGTGTCATGACACACACCTATAATCTCAACATTAAGAACTTAAAAATCTAAACTAAAAAATAAGACCCCCTCTCACAACAAACACCCTCAAGATTGCAGGGTGAATTTAATGATGAGATAAAAATCTAGGTTTTTTGGTTTTGTTTGTTTGTTTGTTTTTGTTTTTCAAGACA
>LOJH01011688.1:2678-20616 GCA_001685095.1 Ellobius talpinus
CGGCCACCTAGGAATGAGAAGAGGCTAGACCGGCCACCTAGGAATGAGAAGAGGCTAGACCGGCCACATAGGAATGAGAAGAGGCTAGACCGGCCACATAGGAATAGAAGATGTTTCAGCTGTACGGCATCTCAGTTTATTTCCTGTGTGTGCAATGCCGCTAAACCACGCAGCACAACATAATGCATGCAATGAGTAGGCACCAAAAATTGGAATAAGGAAAGCGATCGTTCACCTCTGACTTTTCTCAGCTTTGCTCTCTACCTTGTTAGAATAAAGGCGGGTCAACTTATCCATCTATGGAGGGATACCTGGCTGCAATAAGTGTGTACAGAGCACACAGGAAGACAAGGAGCACAGACGCCGGGAGTGTCTGGTTTGAGAGACAGCATGCAGAGCGCTGGAAGACGCACAAGATGAGATGTGCGGCCTAGTCCTGCACTCTGCCCGCCCCCCACAACCTGCTGTGTGACAGCCAGCAGTTTCATTTCTCGGCCTTAGTTTCCCTGTGGGGGAAATAAAGTGTGAGAAACACCCCAACATCTCAGGGGCAGGTACAAACCTGAAGGCACTCACTCTGTAAACTATGCAAAAAGCGTACTCACATGAGGTATCATGTTTAAGGGATTATTATTATTTTCATGACCACGGGATTTTTTTTTATTTTAAATGTAGGTTTTTAAATGCCTGAGAAAATTGGGCAGTCACAGAACCATGACTTTAAACAAACTTTATTTGGGCGCATGACTGACTGGCAATTGTGTGCAATCATTTTAGCTGTCACAGGCCCAGAGAAATGTGGGAGAGCTCTTCCATGAAATGTTTATATTTCATAAACAAAATGATGTGCTTAGCAGTCAGAGCGATGGGAGGGTTCCGGCTAATGCATTTTCCAATGTGTGAGGCAGATTATTAATGCGCTCCAGTAGCTGTTAATTTTAGTTTGCCGGAATGATTTATGGGGAGGTAAAGGAGAGAGACATAATCTAATTGAGATCAGAATCGCTGTTCTAGCAGCAAAGCCCGAGCACGGGCCCTGGGCACGGCAGAATGATTAATATCTAATAAGCAAATAATCCGTTAAATTATTATAAACATTACTTTTGACAACTCTTTTGTTGGCAAATGAAAGAGGGGGGAAGAAACAAAGAAACAAAAGGTATAAAAAACCCTCCACTATCTCTAATGATGAGGGAAGAAATTTTGTCAGAGTAAAGGTGATGGCATCGTCGTGGGCTTGGATGCTGTGATCAGTTTCTAAGTACATAAGGGAAGGGTTTTGCTGTAATACATGTGACACTCATGCGTCTAGAGTAAGGTCACTCCGCAGACACAAAGCTGGATCACCCCCGTTCTCAGAGCATAGTTTTTCTTCCTACCCCTTACCAAGACCCCTCTAGAAGGCAAACCGTGCCTTGCCACTCTGAGACCACAACATATTGAGCCTATGAGGACATGCAAACAATCCCTTTTACAGCCTTCACTTTCGTTCTCCTCATTTTTGTATTTTTAATAATCTATAAATATTGTAAAAATATTAAATTACCATTTTATCCATTTTCCAATACATTAGATATATCCACACTGTTGTGTAATTGTCATTGGCATCTCCAGGAGACCCTACCTTCTGAGACTGACTGTATCATTGAAAGATCCCTATTCTTGAGGTCCAGCCCCTGGCAGTCTTTGCTGTCTTTTCAGTCCCTGGGCTTTGACTCCTGTAGGGAACTCATACAAATGGAATCAGAGCACTCATCCTTTTGTGACTGGCTTTACTTGACAGGACATCGTAGCATGGTTCATTCATGTCATAGCAGGGGCAAGAACATTGTTTTGAAGGCCAAAAAATATTTCATTATATACTCTATTTTATTTACCTGTGGACAGCTGAGTTGTTTCCATTTTTGGCCACTGTGACTAACGTTGCTATGAGAAGAGATGTATGCCTATACCTATTCAAAACCCTTCCTTGGTTCTTTTAGATGGTACCAGAAGTAAAACCGAGGGATAATGTGGAAATCCCTTTTTTATTTTTTTAAGGAATTACTGTACTTTTTCCATAGTGCCTGCAACACTTTCTCACCAGCAGCACACTGGAGATCCATCCGATTTCTCCACCTCCTCACTGACCCTTAGTATTCTCCTGATTGCACCTCTGTGTAGCTAGACACAATACATATATAAAATCACATGTGTTTAATGATTAACCCAGTGGATGAGAAGTAGCTTTTTCTTAAATAGATTGAGTTTGTCTAATCTTATTGTATCATATCCAAAGGACCCAGTAAGAGTTCTTCTATCCTTGGACCTGCTTGGGAACTCTTCTCTTGCCTGTAATTCAGCAAGTACTTGACATCTATTTTATGTTGAGCCTGGACCCAATTGAACACAGGCTTGCTCACTAAAGAGGCAACCCTGCTGGAATGAGTAAAAAACTGGTAGAGGCCCCCAGCTGTGTCTAAGTGGTGTCTAGCATTGGAACGAGGCAATTGAGTGAGGTCTCTTTCACTGCAACCCAGGAATCCCAACCCTCAAGCCTGACTTCATCTTCCTCTGCTTCTTCTTTAATAATTCTCTATGGACCTCCTGTCTCTAAGATTAATCATGGCTATTTAAAGTAGGACACCATCGTTATTTCATCCCCTCCCCCGCTGCTCTTCCAGTGCCGTCTGTCCTTCCCAACACTGCATTATTCTTGGAAATTTTAAGCCCTCTATTTTCCAATACTTAAACTAAAATTTAATTTTTGTACTGTTGTATTTTAAATAACGTGAAGCCATTTTATTTATAAGTTATTTACTTTATTATTTATTTATTTTTGGAGACAGGGCTCTCTCTACTCTGTAGGCCACGTAGGCTGGCCTTAAACTCTGTGTGCTCAAGGTAGCCTCAAATTTGAGATCCTTCTGTCTTAGCCTTCCCTGCCCCAAGTGTTAGGGTTATAAGTATGCACCACCATGCCCAGAGGTTGAATCATTTCAAACAGACTTTTTGTAGTTCAAGATTCCTAATCATGTTGTGTAGCTTGGTCTCTTTGTAAGGCTCTTAGCATTGAGATCAGGGCCTGTCCCTAGCACTTAACTGGCTTTTGGGAAACTGTTCCTTCTGCTGGATTACCTCTCCCAGTCTTGACTCAAGGGAAGGAGCTCAGTCCTGCAGCTTGATGTGCCTTGCTTTGCTAAAGTCCGTGGGAGGCCTGCCACTTTCTGGATGGAGGGGGAGGGGGGAGGGGGAGTAGACGGGAAGGGGGTAGATGGGAAGCAGGGGAGTGGGGGATGGGGGAACCGGGAAGAGAGGAAGGAGGGGAGGAAACTGCGGTAGGTATGTAAAATACATTAAAAATACTATTTAATATAAAATATAAAAAAGACCCCTGACCATGTCTTTTGCCCATCTCCCCTTTTTGTTTTACTGTGTTGCATTGGTTCTTCTTTAAAGGAAAGTTTATGTATTTCTCTGTGTACATGTGCATGTGTGTGTGCAGATGCCTGCAGAAGCCAGAAGATGGGACCAGATTCCCCAGAGCTGGAGTCTCAGGCCCTGGGAGTCACCTGATGTGGGTGCTATTGCTCCAGCCACCTGTTCTAGTGCCTTTATATTAGGCAATCAGCTCATTGTCTGACACATGAATTAAAAAACAGCTTTTTCTGTTTGTCATCCGTGGTGTTTCAGCTCATTCATTCTGTTCTTGTCATGGCCATCGCTACTTTGCGATCCATTTCTAGAATTTCCTTCTTTCTCGGAGCTGTCTGTGCTCTGTCATTTTTATGACTGTGATGCCAGGCTTTTGTTTCTAGCTATCATCAGTTATGTAACGATAGCTTTGCTCATCCTGACGCCACCAGAAAAGTATGATCACATTTCCTTCTAGTGATGTTTATGACTTGGTCTTCGCATCTCTGTTGTTGGCTGTTTCTTTTATTTCCCTCTGTATCTCAGCTCCTAATTAAGCAACACACAAATGAGTTTGTTAGAAAACCTGTAACCTTTCTTTTGGAAATTGGACTGTGGAATCGTGGGAGGGTTAAGGGAATTACACCTTCGTATTTCTTCAAGAAAAAAAATTATATAACCAAACGACTGGATTTTGAAGTTCAGAAGTTAGGTATACTGCGGGTAATTTGGGGAGGGCTAACCTCGCACTACCTTGGCTTTGCTTAGTGGGGGTTGTGAACAGCTTCTGATGTCTTACAGTGATTTTCCTGATCCCAGAGCGTACCCTTCCTTGTGGGAGGTTTCCAGGAACCGTGCCAGTGCTGAGGACACAGTCCCAGGCTGAGACCAGGGTTGCCATCCCTGCTCCCAAAGCGTATCGCTCTTCTTTGAATATCGTTGATATAACCAAAAACTGAAGTCAATGGCTACGATTCTGGTCCTTTATCTGGGCAAGTACGTCACTTCTAAGTGGGAAATTGAATGCTGCCCCTCTTTGGAAGTTTCTTTCAGCCATCTAGGCATATTTGTGTGTCAAAGAGAACAAGGCAGCGTGGCAGGTTCTAGAAAAAGAGTGAGAGACAGGCGATGTGCTACGCAGCCAAATTTTAGGACTGAGGATATGATCCAGGTGTAGAAGTCAAAGCGTAGCTGCTAATTCTGTCTCCTGGTCCATCTGTCCTGAAAGTACAGAAGAATGTGGCAGCCCACTGGTGGACTCCAAAGCTGTCCTGAGAAAAGAGGACTGCTTAGGGTGTCCCCGTTTTCTCCGGCTTTGCTGGTTTTCCAGTCATAAAACAAAACAAAAACCCCCATTGCTAATAGAGGAGAGGATGGATAAAACATGATAATATATGCACAATGGATTTTCTTATCCAAGAGAAAAAAATTATATCATTTTCCAAAAGATAAAACTGTTTTTTTCTCTTTTGTGATCCCTAGATTTTATATAGATACATAAAATCATTTATGTGTATATGGCATGATATACGCATAAATACACACAAAATTGTCAAGGGAAACAAAGGGGGCTGGTAGGAAAGGAGGGAGACAACAGAAAAGAGAACACAGGTGGGAATGTGTTCAGCATGCAACATACAACTGTCAAAAAACCTTTAAAAAATCAACTCTTTTTCTGTGATTTAATGAGTGCTTTTATTTTGGTGATACACATTTGTTCTTCTTTTGCAATAAATTCTATGATTTTATTTTTATTTTATTTTTCCCAATTTTCCCCCAAAGTAGTTCTGGAATGCTTCTTGTGCTCAAGTCTATGTGGCTCTTGAGAGCTCGGGATACTGAGAGGAGACCCTGCATGTTTGGATCATGCGGAGGAGAAAACAAGGAGTACTTTAGGTGTGCACGTGAAGGCGGGCAATGTATGAATGTTCCGATAAGTGCTGAAACTGATAAGGAATTTGGGGAGGCTGCTCAGAGTCTACCACTCCTCAAGAAGTCTTTCTCCCACTCACTCTGGTGTTTCCACTCAAGACTGTCGGCCCCCAGAGGTCTTAGCGAGGGAATCACTAGCTATTTTGCAGATACGAGAAGAGCTCTGGAGGGACGGAGTGTGGATTCACCAAAGGAAACTGATGGTGATCAATATTTTGTCATTAATGCAGGGTCATGTTCCTCCATCTTTCTGTATTGATGCGGGATCATGCTTAGGACATAGAGAGATGGATGAACCTCTTATTCGGTTCTCTCGGAGATGTCATAGACGTTTCTAGTACAAAGCAATTTGTGCATGTGGCGTTTGCCGTGAGGTGACAAAGTGAGGTGACGGTATCCACGCTGTAACTACCAGCCACCACCCAGCTTCTCCACTTCCCCCACACTTACCTGATGCCTCACTGACTCCTTAAAAGAAGATTCATTTATATTTATTTTATATGCATTGTATGTGTATGTGTGAGAGGTGCCCCCTCTCCGGGAACTCCATATGGGTGCTGGGAATTAAAGCCGGGTCCTCTGAAAGAGCAGTCAGTGCTCTTAACTACTGAGCCACCTCTACAGCCTGCATGACTGATTTTAATCAGTCCAACATCTAAAAAATTCTGGCAACCATCTAATATTTTTCTTTGTTACTTTGAAAACTTTTTTGAGATAGCTTCTTTCTATGCAGTTCATCAGGACCTTTATCTTCCTGCCTTTACCTCCAGAGGGCAGGAGGGGCTTACAGACCTGTGCCAATGTAAACACGTGCCTATCTACCTTGTTCTATACACTGCAATAATTCAAGTACAGAACCCCCTCGTGTCTCACCCAGACATCGTCACAACCTTCTGTTGTCTTCCATCCCATCACAATCTCTTTGGTACCTTGCTGGTGTTGCAAATCATCTGCTCTCTCCCCAGCCCTTAAAATCCATAAGGATTTCTTGCTGTTTTCCAGATAAAACTAAGCCTTGGGGGCCCTGGGTGCTCTGACTCTTGTCTGCCTCCATAAGTTGCCTTGTTTTACACTTCCTCCTGAGTCTATCAATGCACTCTCGCCTTTCCAGCTGGCTCTCTGTCCTCTGCCACAGGAACCCTCTTGCTGGTGCTCTGAGGCTTTCCGACCTGCTCTCCCCGCAGCTCTGCTGGGCAGCTTCTCCTCACACCTCACTTTCAGAAGCAAGCGAACCGAACCCCGAGAACCTGACAGCCTCTCTGGACTTTGCCCTAACTTTCCCTGGTGTTGTCGTATTACTTGATTCCCTTCACAGTCCTTACTGTGATTTGTAAGCACATTTAACATTTTGCTTATTTCATTAATTCCGTTCTCTCCTCCTGGAGTGCCAACTCATGGGGGCAGGAAACAGTTTTGCCCACCCATGTTGTGGAATGCAATAGTGTTGGTGACCATGAGGGTTCAGAGGTGTCCTGGATCAGCAGGGACATTTGATGGATGATGGGTAAGAGTAACGACAAGAGATGTTTGGCTAGAGTTGGGAAGGAACAGGATAGAAGGAGAAAGTGTGAGAAAGGCTGAGATCTGGTCTTGTCACTGAAAAGCAGGCAGCTCCATGCACACATATGCTTTTCTGGGCTACTCAGAAATCATGAGAAAGTATTACACTTTCTAATGGGAGTGGAGGGTGTTGATTACAAGTTTGGCATCTTCTTGCCTGTCTCTGTAAGGACCCATCCAGTAGATTCGGAATTCATTATATTTAGAACAATTTTGTTGACCCAATGTGGACTTTGAATGCAAGGAAGACACAGCTTTTCCAGCCTTTCTGGAGGAGGTACAATTTAGAGTCACTCTTGCTAGACATTGGCTATTTGACATGGCAACTCCAAGAAAGCAGTAGAGGTGTATCTTTAATGGCTAGACAGAGTGATGTCTCAGGAATGGCATCTAGGCTTCTGTATCAGAAATTCCAAGAGTTAATAAACTCTCAAAAAGCAAATCAAGTAATTTCACATAGTCTTGTGGTAATATTACCTAATGACATTTTATCATGATTTTGGATTGATTGGCAAAGGGACTGGAATAGTATATAATATATAAAATCAGGTCCAAATATTTCATTACTCATTACTTGCTGATCTATTATCCTACAGATCTTACTTCTTCCCCTGAGCAGTAATTCTTAGATTGCTCACATGCTCTTTAATATTAATTATAATGAATCAGAAATATCTTAAAGTCTCACAGCAAGTTACAGTCTCCAGATTAGATCTTAACTTCATTGATGACTTCATTCTTTTGATCCTACCTTAATAGGAGAAATTGAGGTTGAGAAAAGAGATATGACTTTGTCTAAACCCCAGAGACTGTCAGTAACAGAGTTTGATAAAAGAAATTAGAGCCACCAGAGCATTGAATGAACAACTCACTCTTGCTGTGCATTGGCTATAAGACTTGGATGGTTGGCTTGTTCTTGCTAGACGTTGGCTATAAACATTGGATGGTTGGCTTACTTTTGCTAGACATTGGCTATTTGACACATAACAAAGAGTCAGCAGTCCCATTTGGTAAAGTATTGATTTGATAATCAATAATTATTGGTCTCTTTTAATCAGTAATAGAGAAAAAGAAAAAAAACATGGAAACAAATTGTTTAAGGAACTCACTAGAATAAAGGAGTGACCAGGTAGGTGGTGGTGGCATACACCTTTAATCCCAGCACTTGGGAGGCAGAGGCAGGCAGATCTACAGAGTAAGTTCCAAGGTAGCCATGGCTACACAAAGAAATCCTGTTTTGAAAAACAAAACAACAACAAAGAATTTTTAAGAAGCAAAAAAGGTGTGTTTTATGTAATGTTTTTAAAGACATTATTTCTATTTTTATTTGTGTGTGTGTGAATCTTTGTGACTATATCACAGAGTATGTCCAAGTGCCCAAAGAGGCCAGAAGAAGGTGTGTGAGCCCCTAGAACTGGAGTTATAGGAAGTTGTAAACCACCTTATGCGAGTGTTGGAAACCAAACTCTGGTCCTCTGGAATAGCAACGCATGCTGTTGATCACTGAACGACCTCTCTAATTCATAAGGTTTTTCTTTTCTATAAAAATTTAATAAAGTTGTTTACATTTTAAATATGGGGCTTTTTCTGAACAGAAACAGAAGAGGAGTGGATTAGGAGGGATCAAAGGAAAGGTGGGGGAAGGAATGAGAAGAAGAGAAGGAAGGGAAAATGAGGTTGAGATGTAAAATAAATTCATTAATTGAAAATAAATAATAAACAAAAAAGTAGGCTTTGGGTACAGTTTAGTAGTAAGTCACTTGCCCACCATGCAGATGGCTCAAAATTCAATCCCAGAATTGCAAAAACAAAGATAAATAAAATAAATTTGAAATACGTCTCTAACCCTTTGACCAGCTGACTCTGACTTGCCCCACTTCAGAGAGTTGTTCACAAGGCTACCAAATGTACAAGCTCAGTACAGCCAGAGAACCAAAGGCCAGTGGGAAAGGCCTAGAGACCAGTCTATGTGTCTCCCAGGGTCCAGACTATGAGGTCCGGCGTCGACGCGTGCCTCTTTCTCGGTGACTTTAGATTGTAGACTCCCTCCACCGTTATCAACTACATCAAAGGACGAGCGCAAGAAGGCAACCAATGGACAGGCCACCCTTCTAGGATGTTACATGGCGGCCGGATGGTAAGTTGCCCATGAGCCAAGCAGGGTCCTTGAATGATGTCTGAGTTCAAGAAAGATTCCTTGGGGTTAAGCAGATCCCAGAAGTCAAAGGCTTCAGAGGGTCCAGGGAGCCAGAGTCAAAGAAAGGTCACCAGAAATGTGCTCGAAAGTGGGGGGCTCTCATCTGAGAAGTGGGCAGGTCCCCCACAGAGAGGTTCTTCATATTCCCCAGAACACCCTCGGGAGATGGAGGATGTGGGTTATGGAAACTGGAAGGGCAAAGCCTGAACGCTATAGCAGCAGTGATCCAACATGGGGGAGGGGGCAGGGCCCTGCGCAAGCTCCCTGCGCACTCATCCTCCTGCCCCCTCATTTGCGCTGAGCGGGACATAGTGAACAGCATTCACATTAAAACCGAGTGTGCTGCCGTTGAGCGAGTGGAAGTCAAAAACCAAGAGGGGCAATAAAAAATGACCGTAGAGGCTGCGTGGGGTCTCGGCAAATCGTTTGCACCCCTGGGATTGTCATAATGAAATTCTTGGTACAATTAATATGCACTAATAAGAGAAGTGGCGGTCCTGGAAACGTCAACATTTTTCAGATGGGGCTTTTTAATATCCCAAAAGTATCCTGACCACAAAAATAGTATCCTTCTTAACACAGAAAGCTATTTAAGGGGTGGGGGGTGGGGATGCCGTGGGATATACCCAAGACATGGAGTGGCAGAGGCGGAGCATGGTAGGGTGTTGGCTGAAGAAAACACAGCATCGTAAGCACAGCATCTCACTAGACAAAGCAGGAAGACAAGGCTAGACCTTCATGAAGAACCCGAACATAACGAAGAAAATGTGTGCTGCAAGACAGTGATGGGAGACTGTCAGCACCTGCTGGCCCTGCCCCTTTCCAGGGAGCTGGTTTCATCTCCCCTCCCTTCTGTCCAGATTCAGTCCCAACTTGTTCAGAAAAAAAGGGCTGAGCTCAGACACAAATAAGTAACTTTATGCTACAGAGATGCTGACAGATAAATTGAAAATAGTTAGGCTAACGTGAGTTTACCGTCTTAATTGGCTGCTGCTTTATTTAGCCATATAAATTCTGTCCCTGTTGCCACAAATAATTGAGTAGTTTGTAAACTAGAAATAACCATGCATTTCAAAAGGCATAACCATTTGAAAGTGGAACGAAGGGAAACAAAGCAAATTATATCATTTGTAAATAACAATGGAAGTACAAAACCTAATAAAAATTGATTGGAGAGGAGATACATTTGGGACCAGTGAGAGGACTGTATGTTAAGATGCTTCTCAACAAGTCTGAGGACCTCACTGTGGTGTGCCTGGACACACACACACACACACACACGCAAGACACAGACACACTAAAGGTTAAAAAGATACATCTGTATGCCATTCAGTCAGCTAGTTAGATATAAACACACAGACACACAAGTTAGTATTGTCCCAATACTAACAATATAGTTACAAAGCATAATGAGAAAAATGATACATAACAAGCTAAAATGTAAAAACTGTAAGATTGACAACACCTAATAATACCAAATGTAATCATTTCTAAATAAAAAGCACATGTTTTGTTGAGAGCATGTTTAGAAAATATTCATCTGTTTGCTAACAGTTGCCTCTGTGCCATTCATTTAACCCACAAGATGTGTGACATATGCTAAGTCATGATCCAATCAATGGGGATGCATAAGCGCAGGGCTGGCTTCAGTCACGGGGTGCCTGCTGGCTGTAGCGCTGCCTGATGTGTGTCTGTGTAAGGCAGGAGTCCTGAGCAATACCGTTCCTTCCTTTTCCCATCAAAAGAGAAAGAAGTCGATATGGTGAGTTTCTGACCCAAAGCACTGTGCTGTTGAGTTTATTTCTGAGGGGAGGAAGCTGTTCCTTCCGTAAGGCATGACTGAGAACCAAATGCCCCACTTAAAATTTGTGTCTATCTGGTGACTGGAAGAGGTCTCTGCAGACTGGCTATAGCTCCGGGTATTTCCATCTCTTTCTGGCCTGGCATCTTCCTAATACAAAATGTGCCTGCTGTAGTACGCTGAGGGGCATCCCAACGGCTGGGTTCATGGGGGCTGATAGAAAGAACCGAGCTACGTGGAAAGTACTGCCACCTCTTTCTTGCTAAGACTCAAGCGGATGATTCCCAGACCAGACCAGTGTCCATGAGCCAAGCATTCCCCTTATCAGAATTATCTTTTCCCTCTCTCCTTCCTGTCTCACTATATAGCCCAGGCTAACCTCAAATTCACAAAAGCCTCCAGCTCCTTACTCTGTTTTCTTTTTTTTAATTAATGTGTTCATTTATTTTACATCCTGACCACAGCGTCCCCTCCCTCCTCCCTTCCCACCCCCTCCATATTCTCTCAGAAAATGGCAGGCCTCCCGGGGGCATCTGCAAAGCATGCCCTATCAAGCTGCCAGGACCCCAAGCACCTCTCCCATCCCATTTTCCCCCACTCATTCTTCGGCTGCCCAGGAAATTCCATCCTCTGTCGGTGCCTCCAATGGCCACCTCTGGCTAACTCCAGCTTCTGCTTCCTACAGCCCCGTCTCAGGCCGCGTCTAAAGACCTTGGAGATTAACAGGAAGGCTTTTTCCATGCTACAGCTCAAATAGGGACGTCACACAAACCAAGCCACGGTTCCTTATCGGCATCCTCCTTAAGTCAAGAACAATTTCCACGAACTAGTGGAACTTAAGCGCAGTGTGACTCAAATGAATCTTTGAAGGCATTCCTCTCAACAGCGTCCCACATGCGCGTACACGTTTAGTAAAGCCAGGCGCAGTGACGTTCACCTGTGATCCCAGCAGCTGGAAGCTGTGGGAGGCGGAGACAATAAGGGCTGTGAGCTCAAGGCTAGCCTGGGCTACGTAGCAAGACCCTGACTCAAAAATAGAAAAAGAGGAAATGGAGGGGGGGTCTCCCGAAACTCATCAGCCCCACATTCTATGATGTCATCGTGGCCCTGGTGGGGGTTACTTGTCTCGGAAACCGACAAATGGTGCAAAGTAGGACTTTCTGTTCTTCCTGAAGGGCCACTTAATAAACAATTATTTACCAGTAACCCCCCTCCCCCGCCAGACTGGATTCCTCAGAATCCAAACCAAGCCGCTCCAAACGACTTTTAGGTCACACCAGTTACCTTTCATCTCTATCACCACTGCCCAAATTCAAGTCACCATTGTCACCCTCTGGGTTGCCAGTCTTTCCACCCAGTTCTGCGAACCAGCCAGCCAGCCTTCCAGCAGACCGTCTGAGTGATTCTTCTTGGGCCTCCTGGCACTATTTAAAGTTTCCAAAAGGTTTTTTACGCCCCCAGGATAGTCTGAATTCCTCACCACAGTGGACAAACGCGTGTTTTCTGTTTGTCCTTGCTGGGTACTCTTCTAGATGTAGGGATACCAGGGTCGATGGTAGAGCTAACCCTGTCCTCTGACCGCTTACATGCTCAGATGGTAATACAAATAGGGCTTAGCAGTGTGGCCGGGTGTTAGCACTAGGCCTTGGTTCAGCGTCGAGCACGCAGAAGAAACAAGAAGATGGGGGAAGGGGGAAGAACGGAGGAGGTGCTGAATAGACATGCCCGCACATTTCAGACACATCAGAAATAAATCAATGAAATATATCAGGAAATTGGGTGTTCTCTGGAAAGGCACGCTTTGGTCGGGGGCCTTAGCCAATCAGGAACAGGACTGGGGGAAGAGCTGTGCAGGCAGGGAGGTAACAGAGCTCATGTGGGATGGCACCTCCAGCTTCTTTCAAACCTGGTCACCCCCTCCCAGTACCCTTCTCTAGGTGGACGTAGGGACATCTTTCATGCTGTCTGCCCTGTGCCTGGAGTCCTGAAGAGGCCCTCCCTGGCCTGTCACTGGCTCCCTGGTGTGGTCACAGTCACATCCCAGCACAAACAGTGGGAAGGGGTGGGTGAGACGGTTGCTCTTTAGGAGGGAGTTGCGGCTTCAAAGCTTCAAAGCTGATACTGCTCATTTGGCAAATTGACTTTTGGGTCTTAGGAACTTCATGCCTCTTCCTTAAAACTTCTTGAGAAGATTCCAGAAGAGAAACTCAAGAAGAAGTTTTAATTCAGACTTCTCTAAAAGGAACAGCGTCTTTATAGGGAAGAGCATGCACCTCTGCAGCTAGGCAAACGCTCTGGGAATAGAGATGAGGTTTCTCTATATAACAGTCCTGGCTGAACCCACTCTGTAGACCAGGCTGGCCTCAAACTCAGAGATCCGCCTGCCTCTACCTTCCGACTGCTGGGATTAAAGGCGTGTTCCACCACCACCTGGCTGCATACAGTGCCCCTCATCTGCTAACATCCCATGGGCCAAAAGCAAGTCACATGATCAAGAGAAGGTCAGACACCAGTCTGTAACCGAGGGAGCTCTGGGGCCCTGAGAAATGGCTTTGCTCATGGAGAGAAGAGAAAGAAGAACAGCGGTGTTGCCCAGCGCACTCTCAGTTTCTGTGATCCCTAACAACGCTGAGACCACCTCGGCCTTTCATAGACAAAGCGGATTGGCCCGAATAAAAAATACTATAGCCTCTTTCATAAAAACATGTTCAGGAAAAGTGTACTACAATGGAAGCCACTGGATTTGTGAGTAGTTGTGAATGCTTAGCTAGTAAATGAAGAAAATCATAGATAAAAATGTACCGGACATACAGACAAATGCATACCAGAGAAGCTATTCACTCTGCAAACTTAGAGCTAACAGTGAATGGCTTTAACTTCTTATTTTGAAATAGCATAGAGCTTATGTAAGATGCTTAGAAATAGCAACACAAATAACTTTTATAAATAGGTCACTCAGATGCTCCAATTATGGCGTGTTCTCATACTTAATTTACTTTTCCCCTGCCTATGGGCACATCCGTGCATGAACATGTGTGTGTGTGTGTGTGTGTGTGCATGTGCTAGCGATTTTCCTGAGCCCTTCAAGAGCAACTGGCAGACCTGATACCTTGCTACTTCTAAATACCTAGGTGTGTGTTTCCCAAATGAAAGGCATTTTCAACTATAATCAATGACCTAAATCCAAGAAGTAACACAGATACACTGGGAACTTGGTCTGTAGAACCCATTCATATTTTACCAATTATCTCAAAAACAGCCCTTCCAGGAAATAAATCGTTATCTATCATGCATTGCAGTTAGTTGTAATGGCTTTTTAATCTCGATTGATCTAAAATAGTTCATCTGTCTATATTCATTTCATTACTCTGGCCATACTTACAAGAACTGACTAATTACCTTGAAGCCACCTCATCTTGTCTAAGCTGGGCTCTCTCACAGTTAGAATAAGGTTGCACAATTGGACAGTATTGACATAAAGTAAGGTTGCGTCTGCTCAAGTACACAGTATTAAAAAGCCTACGGTTCGCACCTATCAGTACAATACTAACTTTAAACCTTTCGGTTCTCCACTGTAGACTTCATCTGGGGTGGGGGTAAGCAGAGATGACTGAGAGGTAAGGGGTTACCTCCAAGCACAATGACCTGAGGTCAACCCCTTGGACCCACAGAGCAGAAGAACAGAACAGATTCCCCAAAGTTGTCCTCTGAGCCCTGCTTGGCTTTTTATGTGAGGGCAAGGATTCAAACTCAGGCCAGCAAAGCAGACCCTCTTATCCACTAAGCTGCTTCTCCAGTCCTATTTTCTTGTTAATGCCAGGACATGGGGAGGGGGGGAGAACACTGCTTATCTTATGTTTATGGTGGGGGGGTTCACTTGGGGCTTGTTGTTGTTAGTGTTTTGTTTTGTTTGTTTTTCGTTATTTTTGCCTTTTAAAACAATTTTTTGAAATTATAATTTCATCATTTCCCCTTCTCTTCCCTTTTCTTTCCTGTTTTCTTATTTTGAGATAAGGTCTCTCTATGCAACCCAGGCTGGCCTTGGACTTCCAATCCTCCTGCCTCAGACTTCTGAGTGCTAGTGTGGCAAGCAGAAAACCTTACAATGTTTCATTTACCTATATCTATGCTGCGATTGTGTGATCATCTCTTTGGAGTAGCTTTAAGTATTTTTCTTAAAATACTTATTGCTTAAAAAATACTTCCGTATGTTTTGAAATATGCCAACTAAAGTGACAATTGCCTTTCTTACTCTCTGAGACTCCGAAAGCTCTCTGATAGTATGTTAACATATTGTGTACCCATTTCAAATCTGGCTTTCATTAGCCATTAAAATCAAAAACAACTTTAAAGTCAAAGATAAAAGAGATTTCTGCTAAGCTTAGCCTCACATTAGCATACGAGAGCCTCTGCATCAGCAAAAAAAAAAAACCTTTTTTAAATGAAACTAAACCTCCAACTAAATTATTAAGAGCCAAGTTTGACCTTTGAAATGCTAAAAAATACAGTTCCCAGTATAATTCTTGTTCATCCTAGACCACACCATTCTCGTAGTAAATTATGGAGGTAACAGCTGGCTGCCAATGAAGTCAACTATTAATTGTATGTTCACCGCACAGCCTGGTATAAATCAATATGAGTAATGAGCAATTGTCGCCAGTCTATAGATGCAAAGATCGTACATTGCAAAATAATTTAAGGTTGGCTGTCAGGCTTCTCGATAGCAAACCATCTAATCTACAGTCTCTGTGGCGAGCCTCTAACTA
Organism: Ellobius talpinus; assembly: GCA_001685095.1. Classification (NCBI taxonomy): domain Eukaryota; kingdom Metazoa; phylum Chordata; class Mammalia; order Rodentia; family Cricetidae; genus Ellobius; species Ellobius talpinus. The sequence continues at coordinate 18,328 of LOJH01011688.1, forward strand.
TCTCTGTGAGAACACACAGTCTTCAGAGGCTGGAATGATGACTCAGCAGTTCAGAGCCCATACTGCTCCGGTAAAGGACCTGGGTTCGGTTCCCAGCATCCATGTCAGAGGTCCCACAGTTGCTCGTAGTTCCCAAGGGATCATCACCTCTGACTTCCATGAGCACCTCCACTGACTTCCACAAACCTGGACACATAAAAGTAAAATAATCCTAACGATAGTCTTCATAATCTAGAGGTAGGCTTTGACATCTGTTCTGAACAACTGCTATGTTCAACAACCCAGTCAAATCTGACAAAGAGGTCACTGTTTTATCAACTAAAACTGACTTCTCTATCGACTCCCTTTTATGTTTTGTTGCTCACTGCTGTCCACCGCACTTGCTCTCCATAGACATGAAAGCCTCCCAGCTGCTGCTGGCCCCAGCTTCTCTATTGTCTCCACCCGGATTTAACCTATTCTCATCCTGGGAATTCCTGAATCTGGACCACCCCATCATGTCCCATATATTCCAACTCCTATGTAGCAGTGTGGTTTGGGGATATATGAAACAATTCTGACAGAATCTGTTTCTAATCATCCTTGTCTAGCTTTGGTGGGCACTATCTACTTCAGGAATATCTAAGTGGCTCCTGGAAGACATCCTCAAAATTTACTGATGTGACTGGGGGTGGTGGCGCACGCCTTTAATCCCAGCACTCAGGAGGCAGAGGCAGGTGGATTTCTGTAAGTTCGAGGCCATCCAGGTCTACAAGTGCTAATTCCAGGACAGGCTCCATAACTACAGAGAGAAACCCTGTCTCAAAAAACCAAAGAGAAAAAAAAAGTACAAATGTGACTATGTAAATTTAGAAGACACTAGTTTCAGTCAATTTAAAGAAGTTCTCTTTAGAATTTACTAGAGGCTGGTAGAGTATGTCTTTCCAAGTAGAGATTACATGACACTATTTCTCAAAAATGTTCACCAAAGAAGACACTGTTTTCCCACAATGATCATAATTTTAGTGTACAATGAAGAATGTTGAGGAAATACTGTATTTACTTGTTTCTTATTAATTCCTAACCAAATTTTCCAAACCATATCTACCCTAAAATCTCTGGAAGTAAATCCCTCCTTAATGGTAGCAAATTACACACGTCACATCTTTTGCTGATGAAGAAAACACAAACAGACACACTGAAAAGCTGAGGCTTGATGGACTGGACTCTCTGATGGAGAAAACACAACACTCCAGAATTACATCATGTTTCTTATATACAGAGGGGCAGGATTATTGCATACAAACAAGGAGGCAGGTTCAGCTAACCACTGCAGGAGCCATCTCTGCAGGAGAGAGCGCTCTTCAGGTAATGTCTGCAGGGAGAAAGATATGGTGAACATTTTCGGCACACACTGTCAATATCCACATATGAACTGGAGGAAGATTTTGCCATTCCCATAGGGTTGAGGGCCTGGAGGGCATTGACATGGCCATGCTCACGTCAACAGCACACAGTCAGAACTTCACTCGCTCTATTCCCCACAATTGTTTGTTGATTGAATTGCTGGACATAAAACCTCAGCTCCTGACTCATGCTAGATCAACCCTCTGCCACTGAGCTATAGCCCCATCCAAATATAAGATGATTTAGGTCAACTTTGCTGTGCTACGATTTACAAAATGTCCCCAATTTATGAGTATCCTTTGATGCGCTTGCACAGACACAGATTCTCACTTAATCTTAATAATCTAACACCTCCATGGTTCTAAAATGTGCCGTCCTGATCCTTTTGTCTACACATGCTCTGCCCTCAGCAAACACTAATTTATTCTTTTCTATGTAATTTATTGAAATTCTCCTTCTTCTCTAAGCTACAGTTTTCGATGACCTGTTTCTACTTTTAGTGCATTAATTGAGTGCATATTTGTTATAACTTCCTTGTAAACTAATCCTTTTATCATTATGAAGAAGCATTCTTCTTTATCTTTGGCAGCATTCCTTGCTCTGGTGACTTCAGTAAAAATAAGAATGAAACACCCTCAGCTTCTGTGACTGGGTTGGCATTTCACCCTCCTGCTCCTACCATGGCTTTTGTTTGTTTTATATGGTGCAGTCCATATAGCTAACATTTAACTGGGTCTTATGTTGTCCTCCAATCTAACCACCTCTAGCATTTTAATTGGAATACATAAACCATTTTTTAAGATTTATTTATTATGTACACAGTGTTCTGTCTGTATGCTTGCTGGCCAGAGAGGGCACCAGATCTCATTACAGATGGCTGTGAGCCACCATGTGGTTGCTGGG
>LOJH01011689.1:2870-26249 GCA_001685095.1 Ellobius talpinus
ATGGTGGCTCACAACCATCAGTAATGAGATCTGGTGCCCTCTTCTGGCCTGCAGACATATATGCAGGAAGAACCCTGTATACATAATAAGTCTTAAAAAGTAAAATAAAAAAAATTAAAAAAAGAAAGAAAAAAAAGTAAGAAAGAAAACAGGAATCAGGTGGTGGTGGTGTACACTTTAATCCCAGCATGTGGGAGGCAAATGCTGGTGAATCTCTGTGAGGCCATCTTGGTCTTTAGAGCAAGTTCCAGGACAGCCAGGGCCACACAGAGAAACACTTGAAAATCAAACCAAAAACAAAACAAAAACAGACAGACAGAAGAAAGAAAGGAAAGAAAGAGGAGAAGAACTTGTTGGGAAGAAGGAGTCCAGTAGGAGGGATAAAAAGGTATTAGGAGAGGGAACATGATCAAGACAAATGCTGTATTACATAAAAGATTGAAAGAATTATCCTTAGATTTCTTTGTTGAGGCCATCAGTGTAACAATCAACACTGGGCTTTTATTTGGGGGGGAATGTTTGACTGCTGATGTAATCTACAAATTAAAAAAAAACTCCTCCTCTGCTTGTACTTTCTTTTAAAAAACATTTTTATTTAATTAAATTATTCTGTACATGTGTTGGAGGGGATGATTGTGCCATGGCACACATGTAGAAGTCAGAGGACAGCTTTCGGAGAGTTAGTCCTTTCCTTCCACTATGTGGGTTCTAGGGATCACAGCTCATTAGGCTAATAGGCTAATCCCTACTCATTAAGCCATCTCTCTAGCCCTGAAACTTTTTGTTTGAGACAGGGTTTCATGGTATTGCAAAATATTTTAAGAATATTAACTGAGGGACTGAAAAAACGGCTAAGTTAGGGGCACTGGCTCTCTTGCAAATGATCTGAATTCAGTTCCCAGAATCTATACATGACTCACAACCACTTGTAACTACAGTTCCAGAAAATCTGACAAGCTCTTCTAGCCTCTGCCAATCACCAGGCATGGTAGACATACACACATACCGACAAGCATTCATACACATAAATTTTTTAATAAGGCTGGGAGTGGTAGTGCATGCCTTAATACTAGCATTCAGGAGGCAAATGCAGGAAGCCAGCTTTCTTTGTAGAAAGAGATCAAGTAGGGCAGCTACATAAAGAGACCCTATCTCAAAAAGCAAAACAAAAAAACAAAAACAAAAAAAATATTAACTGTTAGAAATGAGACAGATGAAATTACTCCATTTTTCCAATCTTAAATGACATAAGGTTTCAGTTGTCATCTCATTTAAAACCTTCTACCTAGCTATTTAAGTACCTAATATTTCAAGGTAAAAAAAGTCCAAGTATTGCTATTTCTAAATTCCAAATAGTCATGAATCTCTCAGAATTTATCATATTAAAACAGATTTTAGGGTTTTTTTGTTTAGTTTTTACCAGCAGTAAGTATATGTCTCATTAAAGTGATTTTTAAAAATGTTAATAATGTGTATTATCGGCACTGTTTAATTCCCTAAATCTGCACTGGAGATGAGCTGAAATGCCATATGTTTTTCCATAAAACTGAAACTGAAAAAGTTGACAAATTATATAATTTCTTACCTTTGCCCTATGTTCAACATTGGCTTTGCGGTCCAAAAGCAAACTCACTACTTCTGCTCGGCCCTGGAAACAGGCCAGTGTGAGAGCTGTGTTCCGGTTGGTCTCTATTTGTGCATTAATATCTGAACCCATATCAAGCAGCAATTTCACTGCAGGAACATGTCCATTCATTGCAGCCAACATCAGAGGAGAAATACCTAGTTTACTCCCAGTCCTAAGGAAGAAATGTGCTCAGAAAATTAGTATGATACCTTGTGTTTTTAAAAAAGCATGACAGATGAAAATGTCAGTAAAGATTTCTAACACAGATGTACAGATCTGTTTAAATCAAGAATGGCAAAATCTCATAATTTAAAACATAACTCTTAAGGGACACTGTGAATGGGATGCAATTTATGAGAGAAGAATAAAAAAACACAATTCCTACTTAAGATGCTTAAGTCTAAGGTTAAAAACTCAGCAATTGTGAATGATAAGATAAACGAACAGGTGATACCTTGAATTAATTTCTGCCCCAGCATTAAGCAAAATCTTAATAATATTCACGTATCCTCCAGATGCAGCCAGACTCAGTGGTGTATAATCAGACACATTCCTATGTTCTTTATTGGCTCCTCGGGCCAGCAGCAAATCTACTACCTACAAAGTAAAATATGGACAAGATAAAACAAGTTTATACCTAGTGCTCAACTTAAAATGAAGGAAATACAAACAGGACCTGTAATTTTCTTGTCTAAATATTTGACATTTTAAATATATTTTATTAGGCCTTAAGTATTAAAATATCAGCACTAGATAAATGGATTCAATATCTTTTTGGGGATGGTCATATTTGTTTTTGAGACAGGGTCTTGCTTATGCAGCCAAGGTTGACCTGAAACTTGCAGCAATTCTCTTGCCTTGGCCTCTGAAATGCTAGGATTATAAATATGCACCACCATGCCCAGCTGAATTTCTTATCAAGAAGTTAAAAAACCGTGAGCCTGTGTGGTAGCTCATGCTTATAACCCCAGCTCTGGAGGGTGACTCAGAAGGACTGCCTCAATTTCAAGGCTACCTTCAGCTACATAAGAGACTGAGACACAAACAAATTCAGAGTGTTGTGCTCTGTGCAGTTGCATATACCTGTAAATCCCATGCTTGTACAGTGAAAGCAGGAAATGAAGAAAAGCTGGTCTTAACTATAATGAGTTGAATGCCAACCTGGACTACATGAGACCCTGTCCTAATAACCCATGGCCAGGCAGGGAAAAGAAATTCAGAGTTTCAAAATCCCAGTTATAATGAAACCTTTTCCACTTGTCAATTAATGAACAATGGGTTTGCATTTTATACATGTTAGAATTATACTTGACTGAATGCCAATAAATGTAGAAATAAAGACAATTCATATCTGTCTTTATGAGTTAAAACATATTCCTTTAAAAAGTATGTGCAATTTCCATTATACTTAAATAAATGTATTTCAGTCCTCAGAAAATCTAAGGCAATGGTTCTCAACCTATGGGTCGTGACCCTTTTCAGAGATTTAGCAACCCTTACACGGGGTCACATATCAAATATTCTGCATATCAATCAGATACTTACATTACAATTCTTAACAGTAGCAAAATTAGTTATGAAATAGCAACGAAAATTATTTTATGATTGGGAGTCATCACAACATAAGAAACTGTATTAAATGGCCTCAGCATCAGGAAGGTTGGGAACTACTGGTCTACTGAACTTGTAAAATACATGTGTTTTACACATCATATGTGTTTCACATGTAGTTAAAATATTAATCATGGGGCTGGAGCAACAGCTCAGCAGTTAAGAAAACATACTTCACTTGCAGAGGACCCAAGTTCCCAGCACCCAAATCAGGTAGCTCATAACCATCTATAACTTCAGCTTTTGGATCTTAAATCTTTGGGCTTCATAGGTGTGTGCATACGCGCAAACACACACAAGTTTTAAAAAATCTTGCAAAAGTAATAAGCATATGTACATTAAAAACTATAAGCAAAATATTTACAAAAGAAAACCAATGTTAACATACCTCCTGACGACCACCAGAACATGCCAAAGAAAGTGGAGTATCCTTAGTTCGTTCAGCTTGTGCCTCTATATCGCCACCTTTATCCAAGAGGATTTCAACAACTCCAACATGCCCTGCTGTTGCTGCCAGGATCAGTGGGGTAAAACCTAAATTAGAAAATAAAAACGTCTAACAAATCTGTGGTTTTTATTTACTTTAATGCCACTGTTTTCAATTTCATTTTATTTTAACTTAAAAGACTTCAGGTTAGATACTGATGAACAATTTAGCATTGAACTGCCCTAAACTCTAATTTGTTAATGATAAAACACCTGACAAAAGGAAATGCTAAATCAATAAAAACTATTAAAATCTATACTCACAAACCACCTCAGGATTAAAGACAAAGGCATCCACTATTTGTGGCACACAAGGCAAGAGGTCAGCCCTCCTACTCCATCACCTTCACTAGTAATTTATATTTTGGTTTTTACTTTTTAGAGATTTGGTTCTATAGATGAATAAGCTTGAACACTGCCTATTTATTTTATTAGTAAAAATATAAGAACTACTTATTCATAGCAAAAATTCTACAATTTTGTGTGCATGTGTAAATACTTAGATTTTATTTGTGAGTGATATTTCCTACCTTTTTTGTCTCTGTGTTCAATTTTAGCATCTCGTGCAATGAGAACAGATACAAGTTCTTCATGACCACCTGCACAGGCCAATGTTAAAGCTGTGTCATGATTGCTTTCAGTCTAAAAGGGGAAAAAATATTTATTCATATATTTTAGAGTTCTCAATAAAATTATTTCTTTCACTCATTAATGTACAATTTTTCCTTTCAAAATAAATTAGAACATGTGAAATAAATTTATAGAGAATCTACTCACATGCGCATCAATGTCAACTGAAGGATACACAGGGGGCATGGGTGGGGAAACCATATTGCTTGGAGTCTGAGAACAGGATTCAGGTGTAGGACAGTCTGTGGTCTGAGAGGGAGTGTTTGAACCAGCAGGCACTCTGGTACTCACAGCTGAAAAAAAAAGTTTATATTGCTAAATTTCACTTAAATAAATAATACTGTTTGTACATAGAAAAACATGTAAAACAGAAATGTCCATGTGAGTAACATACTACAGTGAAATCACAAGCTTTGGATTCAAAAGAACGTATATTGAATGACTTTCTGAATTCATGCAATTTATTTAATTTATATGTTCAATGAGGATAAGAGTAGTGCTTGCCTTGAAAGTTTCTAAAGTGTAACTAAACACAGGGCCAATTGTTGGTGGATATATAAGAAATGGTGCATTTTACACTGCCAATAGGGAGTATATAATTTCTTAATTTAAGCGTTTGTAGCCAGGTATGGTGATCCATACTAGTAATCTTAGGACTCAGATGTCTGAGGTAAGAGGATCACAAGTTCAAGGCCAGAGTGGGATACCCCTCAAAAAAAAAGAATGCTTATCTTAGCTTATAAAAGTTTGACAAAAATATTCTATAAATAATGAAAAGGAGCAGGGCAGGGCAACAAGTCAGATCATTTTCACATAAACAGCAGGGGATGTATTTTTAAAAATTCAGCATTTACTTTTTTTTGAGTCAAGGTCTCACTATGTAGCCCTGGTTTTCCTGGAATTCTCTATGTAGACCAAGTTGGCTTTAAGCTCAAAAATGCCTGCTGGGATTAAACACAGACTACACAGAGAAACATTGTCTGGGGGTTGGAAGGAGGTGTACACCAGTTAGTTAAAATCAACTTCTAAAAGTCATTTTTAAAATGAATACTAGAAATTTATATTTAAGATCACAAAATTTGGAGTTTGAAGTTTTGAATGGTGATACACTCCAGTAATTCTAGTACTTGGAGGTGGAGGCAGGAAGGCCAGGAGTTCAAAGTCATCCTCAGCTACACAGCAAATCCAAGGCCAGCCTGGATTCCATGAGATCTTGTCTCAGAAAAACAAAAACAAACCCAGAATGTGGTGTTTGAAAACAGAAAGTTGAAAACTATATCTTATGTCTCTTATATCTTTTGTTTCATGGAGGATGGAGTTCTGACTCATAAAGGGTTAAGTGGACATCTTAAAGATACTAGTAGTTTCTGAGATAATGTATTTAAAGCACTTACTCGTGCCTGGCACAAGGAAAGTGCTCAATAAATGTAAAACAAGGCATTTTACAATACTTTCAGTACTATTAGTCACTGTATTAGAAAATAAAAATATCACTGTTTAAGAAAGAAAAAACTCAGAAAAATAAACCCCACATAACCAAAAGTATAGAAAAAAAATGAAGCTTTCACTATGACAATACACTTATAACGGACTCAACTTAGTAACTGACTAGATCTTTTAATTTTCAGAGAGTCTCATGTACTCCAGGTTGGCCCTGAACTACTGAGTCTCCTGCTCCACCTTCCAAGTGTTGGGATTACTGGTATGTGCCAATCCTACTTTATTAGATTTAGCAAAATTTAAGATGCCTAGATTTGCTTCTATGTGAACCACCCCCTCTGCTTCCCACTGATATATAAAACAATCTTGGCAATATAAATCCCAACAACTTTATTCACCGCAAAAGTAACTTTTAAGTATTCAGATATACATAGGAATGATTATAGTATCATAAACTTTTGTTTCACCTAAAGAATATGCACAATGGACACAAAGATTTAAAACTTTTTGTCATTCAATGAAAGAAGCAGATAATGTTGTTATATCTCAAGATACCTGATATGTTAAAACAACCCCCCCCCAGAATACTAGATTGATATGTAACACCTTACTGACAGATTTACAGTGGTGGGTCATATACCCTGGAAGAATTGTATTTCTATTCATTTATTCATGCCATCTCTTTTTTTTAGTGGTTTTTGGAAAGCAAGGTATTTTAAATTTTTTTAAAGAGTATTTGACTAGCGTGGAAAGCTAGAATGTGATGTTATGAAAGACTCCTTTACAGAACTTACTTTAAAAACAAACAAAAAAGACCACTTCCTGTGTATTTAACAGTTCTATTACCCAAAACATGGATTATGTTTTATACATTTTTATACTACATTATCCTAGGATATTTTCTCTGTAATAATGACAATCAGAACCGTTCCATGGAAAGTGTCTTTAATAGGATTAATTACAAATGAAAGTTATAAAGGTTGTATTATAAGAACATTATACTTTAGAACCATGACATTTTCATAAGTTTTAAAACATTTCCTATCTCTGAACAAAATGTCTCTTAAAATGACAAAAGCAGACTACAACAAAAAAATCAATATACAATTCAAATTTAAATTTTACACTGTTCAAAAGTAGGGCACTAGAAGAACCAAGTAAAATATTTTAACCTGACTTTTTAGGAAACCAAGCAAAATTTTGCATATGCTATGGAATAATAATAAATCTTAACATAAAAATTTTATTGCTACTGGTAGACAAAATATGCTGTAAAATTGTATCTCTTAGTAGACATGGTGCTACCCACCTGTAAATCCTAGCACTTGTGAGATAGAGGCTGGAGTTTAAGTATTAGGTGGTAAAGGCTACATGAGACCCTGTCTCAAAATCAAATAGAAGTCCCAGGCCTGGTAGTAGAAGCTTAACCCAGTTGCTCCAAGGGCCAAACCATAAGGATTACAAGTTCAAAGCCTGCCTGGCTATAGGGTGAATTTAAGGACACTGAGTGAGATCCTATTTTAAAATCAAAAAACAAACTGGGCTGACATAGAGGACTTCCCTTACATTGGTGATGTCCTGATGCCCAGTACCTCAAAAAATAAAACAGCAGAACTTTTTATTGCTATAATTTGGTATATATAATAGTAATGATAAAACAGTTTCATTTAAAACCTAAGCAGGGTGGTGGTGGCACACACCTTTACTCCCAGCACTCAAACAGGTGGAACTCAGAGATATACCTGCCTCGGCTTTTGAGGGCGAGGCTAGCCTAGTCTATAGAGCTAGTACCAAAACAGCCAGGAAACTCTGTCTTGAAAAACAAAGCAAAACTAAAGGTTAAAAATAAAATATTAACATTAGAGGTAATAACTTATAAATCTCCTCAAAATAAGAGGATTTCCGAATTCTTTTGTAAAAAGACTTATTTCTAATTATTGTATAAATGTTATGTATGTGTTGTCACATGTATGTTTGGATACTCATAGTTAGAATTTTGATCCCCTGGAACAGAAGTGGTTGATCTTCGTGCATGTGTGTGCATGTATGTGCGTGTAAGAGAAAGGATCACACTATGAAGCCCTGGCTGGCCTGGAACTCTTTATGTAGACAAGGGTGGCCTTAAACTCACAGAATCATCTGCCTCTCTGCCTCTGCCTCCTGAATGCTGAGATTAAAGACATGTGCCACCATGCCTAACTCTATTGGTGATTGTGAGCCACCTGACATGGGCACTGGGAACAGAAGCTGGGTCTTCTGGAAGGGCAGGCAGTACATGCTCTTAATCTCTGAGCCAATTGTTCAGGCCTAAAGTTTTGTTTTTAAACTTAATAATGATCACTGCAAGGCCACTTAGAGCAAATTACACTAGAATTGTAATTTAAACAAATGTATCCAAGTACCAACAGCAATACTGTATTAGACACAAAGCTATATTAAAACTCACATACATATCAAATCTTAATATAGAAATAAGAGCAATTGTTATTTAATAGGATTTAGAAGTATAAGAAATAATAGAATTTAAGATAAATGCAAAACTTTTATTCAAATCACATGCATATACATGACACTAACACTAAGGCTCTTTTTTTTGTTTTTGTTTTTAAATAAAAGACAGGGTCTCATTATGTAGCTCTAGGTGGCCTGGAACTCAGGATCTGCGTGCCTCTGCCTCATGAGTCTCCAAATTCAAGGCCTGTACCACCATGCCCAGTTTCAACTAGCGTTCTTAAATATGGCTGAACTAAGTGGATTTCGGCACTATGCACTTACTAGCAGCTCCCCGTATTACTCCTCTTGCAGAGCAGATGGATGTAGATTTATTAAAGAAAGGCAAGAAAGAACTCCTGAGTCTGGGAAACGTACAAGGGGGAGACTCTGTACTTCCCTTCTCTAAGCTTCAGTTTCCTACGTAACTGAGGTAGGAGAATCTATTTTATGGGAGGATTTAAAACAGCTTGTGAAGGTGCAAATGAAATAACTATCACAAGGATTGGCACATGGTAAATGCTCCATAGATGTAAATAAATTGATATTTTTTTAACCAATCCTCTTTATATATTAATGGAATTTTTATTAAATGCTTTTTAGAATCACTCAACAATCAAAACAATTTTGAATTTCTTTAAATTGCTCTAAATTTCTAGACTTAACTTTTTGTTTTGGTTTGGTTTTAATCTAAGCATATTTTCCTTCCTTTCCTTTTTGTTTATTTGAGACAGGACTTGAATAGCCTGGACTGGTCTTGAACTTGACATGTAGTGAGGATGGCTCTGAACTCCTGATCCTTCTGTTCCTGCTTCCCAGGTGCTAGGATTACAGGTGTCAACAAACCCTGCCCAAGAAGGGATTTAAAAAAAAAAATCAAGAAAATAGAAAAATGGCTATTAAAGCTAATGAAAACTGTCAAAATACAAACATAAAATTAGAAATAACAGATCTAATAACTGCTTCCATGAACATATCATGTATAATTTCATTATTAATTTGATATACATTTTAACTTCTGAGATCATTTGCTATTATGGTAACTGCTAAAAACCTAAGGCTTTCAGAAGAAGATTTGAGGTACCATGTTCCTAATCAAAATTAGATATTCTGTTTAGGATTGTAGAGAGTATGACATATCAGTTACAGGCTAAGTAAGTGAATAAGTTATAACATTAGTTATGTATATAAACAATTTATTAATTTTCATGAAAATATTTAGGTAGAACAGCAATAATGAGAAAACATTCTTAAAGAAGAAAATTAATTATTTCCTTTAGAGGGATAGATATATATTCTTCAAAGTCAAACTTTAAAGATATATATCAGTCTCTCACTAATGAAAATAAATTTAAATAGAATTAATTCTGTCTATGGCTTGCTCCATAATCCTACTGATATGCTCAAATGTTTTACAACTATAGAGTTAGCTATTAAGTTTGCCTAATTTTTGTCACTATTAATTAAGAAAATTAGACTTGGGAAAATAGTTTTAAGTGAGACATCATCTTGAACAGAGAATACAATTATTGCCATGCATTTCAAAACATATAAACTTCATAAATGGAACTTTTTATTTAACAATTTAAAACGTATTTACAATCTGATAAGTAGTTAATGTCTAATACATATTAAGTTTTATTATGTCAACACATAACACTAAAAGATGTTTTCTGAGGTAATTTTTTAAAATCTCATGTGAACTCTATAAAAGGTCATTTCTATTTAAAAACACTTTAATGAAATAAAAACTTTTAAGAAACATCTGTAATAATTAGTATAAATTTAACTACAAGTTTCCTTAGAGCTATTTTGGCTAAAGTAAATTTAACATAAGAAGCTCTACAAGCCAAAAATATAAAAATTCAAATTAAAGAATAAAGATCCTAACTCCTTAAAATATTTCCTAGTATTTGAATTTTAAGAACACTAGACTTTTCTCCTCTGCACAATACTATCTATACTATACACATGGCAGAGGAGCCTCAAAGGCAAAATATCTATAACCAACTGAAGTAACTAACACATATACCCAATAAAAATTCCTGATTTACTCTTATTCCACATTTTTAAAGATTCAGTAAAGATTAGGAAGACTAAAGGCTCACAAAAGAAGAAAGGAAACTGGGATATATAATTGGGGTAGGAAGGGGAGGAGAATATGACAAGAGGAAACAGACAACAATAAGGAAAAAAATGTTGCAATCAAGAGACAGAGGACTGGCCTGCCTTTGAATATCACTCCAGCTACATCTTAGTTCTTGGTCTTCATCCACTGTCAACAGCCATTCTGGCTGCAATTCTGAACTGGGCTCTCATGGAGGTGATACATTCACCAGCCATCTTTAGGAAGGTAAATGATTAATTGCACTGTTTTCCCACTGCTGCAAGGACAATGAAAGGGAAAGTAAACTTGTGCACCTCATTTCATATCTAGTTGTAATTTTCCACACAACAATAAACAGAAACATACACTTTAAGATTATTAGTCCTTTATCTTTCTGTGTGTATGTGCATGAATGTGCAAGTATGCAAGCATAAAAGCGTTCTGTATGCTTGTTCATCAAGAGTTTACACAAAAATTCCAATCTCAAAAACAAGTACAACAGTTTAAATGTAGTTTAATCTTCTGAACACAAACTCTATACCATGGAGTGTACAGCTGTTCCCATTTAATTAGAGATAATTAAATTGGTCTAATAACAAAAAGCAGTGTCACTTAAAATTCTGATGTCCAACCATGAAATTCACAGGCAAGAAAATTAAATAGGTAGCTTTACCTGCATGCTTCTAAATTGTACAAAAGATTCTATAGAGTGTTCCTATGTAGGAAATAACAAACTGTCTTTGATAGCAAATTTCTAAAGGATTATGGGAACCTTATTTATCTTTGAGTGTGTTTGTTTTAAACAGAAAAGGGGAAAAACTCCCTTAATGTGTTAGTGCTACTGGGCTTAATTAAATTCACTTTCATAATTTCTAAGGAATCCAGTAATTTTACAAAGACAGTTTTAAAATAGAGAAATACAAAGTTTGTGTTTTTGAAGGGGCATTTAAAGAAATTGAGCACACAGATAAAAAAGAAAAGTATTTTAGATATATTTCTTAACCCACCTGCTATCAGGTCATCAAGAGTGTCGGTAAGCGTCTGGGCTGGAGTTGCAACCATGAGTCCATCTGGCTCTTGTACTAACAGCCCCTGCTCATGTCCAGTAACAGCAATCTGAGGCTGTCCTATGATCTGCTGGTTACCTGATACTTTCTGAAGCACAAGAGAATTTGTCCCATTAGAACCTAAGTCACTGGAAAAGTTACATTGTGGAGATGATAGAGACTGGACTGGGACAAAATCAATTTGTTCTGCTGATGGTGGAGATTGTTGCTCATCACCAATACCATGATCTTTAAATAAGATTGTATCAACCTGGGGTGATTCTGAAGAGTGATCCTCTGGGAGACTGCCATCTTCATCCCCTGCCAAGGAGACTCCTCTATGAGAGCACTGCTGGTGTGGAGACCCTGTGTCTCTCTGACCTTTGGTTTCCAAGTATTCTTTGGTAAACTGCTGCTGTGTTTTCATCTGCAACTGCCTTTCCACTTTCTGCAGTTCTTTCAGTATTTTCTTCTTCTTCTGGACTTGTTCTTCTCTGTTCTTTTTAAGTTCTTCTATCTTATCCTTGTTTAGAGGCTCACCTTGAATTAACTCCAATGACTTAAGCTGTGCTTTTTCAATAGCACTAATTCTTTGTCCCAGTTCATTCAGCTTGCCTTCAGTCTCCTCTACTATGCACTCCAAAGGCTGGTATGGGTGAAAAGGTGGCAGTAGGTCCTGATCTGCTACCTGCAGGGAACTGGACTTCTGCTTGGATGCACCTAAGCACACGAAAAATGTTTGAAAAAGTGCCATGCTAAAAAAGAAAAAAAGAAAGAAAAAAGAAAAAAGAGAAAGAGAAAACAAAACAAAAAACCAAAAACCAGAGTCCCAAAAGTAAAAACACACACAAAAAAACATTCCTCCCCTCTCCCAGACTTCCTTCCCCAAACCATTATAACCAATGCTATAGAATGATTCAAAAGTCACACAAGTGAGGCAGATTAAACCTCAACTATCTCATCTGTATTCACACAGCATAAACTGGGATATTATCAACTCAAAATTGAATTTTAAAAAAATATACTTTTAAATGTAGGATGATTTTAGAAATTATGATGGGACAAAGAGAAAAGGAGGGGAAAAAAAACCTCAGAATTTTGCTGATCAGGTTGGACTCTTTAAATCTAGCTGAGCATGTTAGCACACACCTTTAATCCCAGAACTCAGAGGCAGAGGCAGGCGAGGGATTCTCACGAGTTCCAGGGCAACCTGGTCTACATAAATTCTAGGTCATCCAAGGCTACAAAGTGAGTATCTTGGCTTAAAGTAAACAAGAACAAAAACAAACAAAAACCCAACAAAAGAAAAAAATGTCAAATATAAACCAGAATCAAAATGGCATTCAGAATAATATTAATGCTAGTTTAATTGCTCATTCAGAACAATTATTCTAGGAATAATTATACAAGTAAAGTTTATTCCAAGAGAACAAAATAGGGCAAATATTTTTTAAGTTGGCAAAATAGTTCTACTCTTACATTAAAATACAATGTGAAACCAGTTTCTCAAGACATTATCTCTTTAGACAGGCATGGTAACCCATATGCCAATAAAGTCAACACTCAGAGGACAAGGTAGAAGAACCAAGCATTAAGGGTTATACTCAATTCATAGCTGAATTTGAGGCTAGCCTGAGCTACCTAGAACCTTGTTCTCAATAAACCAAATATTAGTCATTATAAAATTCTCCAATAAAAAGTCTAACATTGCTCTACCTAAATACTGTGTTAAACTTATACCACAAAGGATCTAATTTTAAATAAACCATTTAAATAATACCCATCTAAGAGAGAAAGAATGAATGTTACTAATAAGGAGAAAAATCAGATATTCCATATAGGAATACTCATATTGATAACATATTCTTAAAAAAGAAAACATTATTTAAGGTTATTAAATATATTTGTTCCTCCTTTATAACAAGTCTGCTGAAAAGTAATTATTAATAGCCTTAAAGGGGATAAACAAAAATTTTGAGCAAATTCAGGGATGAATTTTATTCAGGAAGAACTAGGACTACTTGGGGCGAGGGGATAAATAACATCTACCAACATAGATGAACTTCAAAGACATTGAGTTAAATAAAAGATTCCAGACACAAAATTACATATTGTAAAATTTCACTTAACATAAATTTATAGAGAAAAGGCAAATATAAGACAGAAAAGAAAGTAGTGGCCCTGGGGTATGGCAACGAGAATATAGTTCAAATGCATACAGGTAACAGATATTTTGGGGGCAGTTAAAGCTAAGTGGGAACTGTGTGGAGTAGTGAATGCCTGAATCCCAAAAAATGGGAAACTGAGACAAGAGATCAGGACTTTGAGACCAGCATGTGCTACACAATAAGACTGACTGTCTAGCCAGACGGTGGTGCATGCCTATAATCCTAGTACTCGGGAGGTAGAGGCAGGTGGATGTCTGTGAATTCGAGGCCAGCCTAGTCTTCAAGAGCTAGTTCCAGGACAGTCTCCAAAGCTACAAAGAAACCCTGTCTCCAAAAAAAAAAGGCTGACTGTCTCAATGTCAAGAGTAACAATAATGAGGACCCCTCAAAACTTGATGGTGATGATTGTCACAGAATTTGGCCAATTTACCAAAACATACTGCATTGCATATTTTAATGAGTGAACTTGATAGTTAAAAACAATAAAGCAATTTTTAATATTTTAAAAAATGTATTTACTTAATTTATATGTATGAATGGTTTGCCTACAAGTATGTCTGTGCATGCCCAGAACCCACAGAGGCCAAAAGAGGGTCAGATCCATCAGGACTGCAGTTATCAGAGCTTGTAAGTAGCTATATGGGTACTGGACATCAAACCCAGTCCTCTGCAAGAGCAACATTGCTTTATACCACAGAGTATCTCCCCAGTAAAGGCATTTTCTTTAAAAAAAAAAAAAAAACTGGGTAAAATAGCTGATTCTTCTTCTGAATTGTAGTTAATATTAAAACTCATAGGTCATTTAAGATCTGTTTTGTTCTTTTTGTGTAAGATTGAGTCTCAGTTGGCTGCCCTCAAATTCATATCTCAGGGTTTAAGTATCTTGAGTGCTGGAGGTCAAGTCAAGCATGCACTATCACATTCTAGGATTTTTTTTTCTAACATTTTATTTGTTTGTTTGTTTAGGGGGAGGGAGAGGAAGAGAGGGAGAATGTGTGTGTGTGTATGTGTGTGTTCGTTCATGTCATAGCATATTGTGGAGGTCAGAGGACAACTTGCAGACATCAGTTTTCTTCCTTCTACCATGCAGGATCCAGGGATCAAATTTAGGCCATCAGGCTAGGAGACAAATGCCTCTTTCCTGTGAGCCATTTTGCCAGCCCATACATAAGAAATTTTAAAAGAAAAAAAAATCTTATACCAAAATTCATTCTCAAGTTTAAAAGACTTACAGAATAAAAGAAAATAAGAGCTCTTAGAGCTACATGCCAGGCCTGATGGCACACACCTATAATACCAGTTCCTTATCAAACTGAAGGAAGAGTTTCAACACAATTGAGAACACATCTCCAAAAAATTAAATAAAAAACTTTAAGTAGTTCAAACATATGCATTATGTTTTAATTTACTAAAAGGATCCAAGGTTTCCCCTTGGTCAGAAGACCAGTTTCAGTACCATACTGCAATCACTTTCAGTACACCTAATGCAAATTCAGCAATGCATGTCATATTTAATTTCATGTTTCTACTTAAGCAAAGTGGTAGGAAAAGACTATTCTTTCAGAGTCAAGATTATTAGATTTGAGAGATAATTTGATTTTTAGTTTCATAAGACTTTATAGGAGCCAAATGTTTTAACAGGAAAGAAAAAGGAAGCAAAAATACAACAAATAACAAGGTATAAATCCACTAGCACAGCAAGTAAAAATTTCAGTCTCAAAAAGAGATGTAATGACATAAACAGAGTAAATGTAAAGGCTCAGCAAGATTGGATATTCCTTCAAACTTTCCTAATATAGTTGCAAGTGCACCAGGATTAAGGCTGCCCACATTAAACATTCACAGGCAAGATGATCCAAAACAAGAGAAGAATGTTAAGCACAGAAAGATATACTAATGATATGCTCAACTGTATTAGAAATACTGCATGGAACTAAAAGAGACGTTTCATAGAACAGAGAAATATACTTAGAACATACGTAGCATTATATGGGGGCTGAAGAGGTAGCTGCTCTTCCAGAGAACCCGGGTTGAATTCCCATCACCCATGTCAAGCAACTCACAACTGCCTGTAACTCTGGTTCTTGGCATCCAACATGTCTTCTGGTATTCATGGGCATTGCATATACATGGTACACATAAATACACTCAATCGCACACATATACACATTAAATTTAAAAAAATTAAATGTACAACGATGGGCCAGCAAGATGACACAGTTGCAAGCCTAATAAGAGAAGTTTGATCCCTAGGGCCTATTTGGTGGAAATAGAGAACCAACTCCCTCAAGTTGTCCTTTGATTTCCACACATCATCACATGTGTGCAAGTGCACATACATAACAAAATGAAAACATAAAAATTAAAATAAAATGCATAAAAAGCAGTTTTCTTTCATATAGTTAATAGTTGAAATATCCAAAACTAGGGAGTTAAAACTGTCTAGACAGGAACACATCAAAGTACCAACACAATCTATAAACCAAGAGTGGTAAAAACAAAATGTCACCTGAAACTGTAGAAATTCCAGTTAGTGGGTAAAAATTTGAAAAGGGCTTCATTTGATGAGAAAAATTTAATATGAAGTAAATATTAAAAGACACCAGAAAATAAGATTTCCAATCCCTTCAAACATTAACCACTGTCAGATATATATACATGTACATACACACATAGAGGAATGCCTACATGGATATCATGGAGTTGACATACCAAGTACAATTTAGAAATAGAAATAGACACCATTTCTTTTGGTTTGGCTTCTATCCTACACTTTTTGTTTCCTCTAAGCTTTTTTCCCCCTAGTAACAAACTAGGAAAAGTATGCACTAGAAACTGTGATCTATAGCAGTTTAAAATCAGCTTTATTGCTGTATTTTGGGATTTTCTGTTGCTGGGAATGAGGGTTTTATGCATGATAGGCAAGCATTCTATCACTGAGTTACATTCCCAAACCTTTTCTTCTGTTGCAGTATTAAGAAGGGAATCCAGATCTTGTGCATGGTAGATGCTTTACCACTGAGCCACGCCCCCTACCACTGATGTACATTCATTAACTTGTACATCATTGTACATTGAATTTATTTCTATGGGCAATAGGTGAGTGAGGTATGCACTTGTGAAACATTTAGTCCTCTACTGAAATGAGCTTAACTTTATTATTTTCAAATCTGTACAAGTGAATTAGCACATTGTGTAATTTAAAAAATGACCAAAAGAAAACATTTGCAATCTACAGTTTTAACATAGAAATCTCTTAACCGAGATGTCCAAAGATAGACCATCTATGTTACATGATAACAGATTCACCCAACCTATCTCATTTTAATAAAAGCAGTTATATGTAAAAGCACATTGGTAAGTTTGGGAATGCATAAACTTACATAAACATAACCAAAAATTAGTAGAGATATTAGTAAAGTTTACAGAAGAAAATTCAATTTGAATTACAACATATGCAATTTTTTTCTATATAGTTGAATAATTTTTCATATGCATGAGAGTTCATGACACTGACTCCAATAAACAACTCTGGAGGTGAGGTGGCACACATTTTCCCTTACACTTCTGTTTTTGGATCTCTCTAAACATCGTCAAAGTTTTAAAAGTACAACTTTTAACACTGCTCTTTTAAAGACAGAGTCTCACTGTGCAGCCCTGCCTGGCCTGTAATTCTCTATGTGGAACAGGTTGGCCACTAATTTAGAGACCCACCTATCTCTGCCTTCTAAGTGCTGGATTAAAAGTGTGTACCACCAACCCAGTCCTTTTGTTTATATTTTGAAAAGATCTTGCTTATAGTCTAGGCTAGTATTGAACAGACAGTGATCCTCCTGCTTCAACTTCACCTGTGCTAGGATTAAAGAATGTGCTACCATGCCAAGTTCATTACTATGTCTTGATTTTTTAAGTATATATTATATATTATTTTCTTTAATTAATATGTCAGTTTCATTTTTTGAGACAATCCCATGAGTCAAACCTGGCTCTGAACTCCTTCCTCATCTTCATGCTTGCACTCAAGGATGTGTGCACATGTCTGTGTGTGTCCATGTGTGTCATTTCCCCCCACCCCACCTCACCAACACAAACACAGTATGCACTGGGGAGATGATTCAGTTAGTAAAGTACTTGCTATGCAAGCATGGAGACTTTAATCTGGATCCTTAACACCCACATAAAAAGTCAGGTATAGCAGCCCACGCCAGTAATCTCACCAATGGGGAGGGAGAGACAGGAGGATCACTGGGGCTACTGGCCAGCTAGCCTAGTCAAATAGGTGAGTTCCAGGTTTAGTGCTTGATCTTATCTCAAAAAAAATGAGGTGGGGAATGATACAGGAGGAAATCACAGAGAAAACTAGTGAGCATTTTAAAAGAACTTATAAGAAAAGGACTATGGACTTTAGACACACTAGGGAAAATAATACAAGAAAATAAAACAGAAGAGTTATAATGACAAAACTACTAGGAACTGAGTGTGATTAATTCAACACTACACTTGAAGTATTGAAAGAGAAGTGACAAGTCAGAAGGAAGTGAGAATCAAGTACTATAAGTACTATAGCTGAGAGGACGATAGCACTTTTTTGTAACTAAAGTTCACAGGAAAGGAATTATTTCCCAAGAAGGTTTGAGGTACACAAAGATATGTTGGGCTACCAGGGGTATATATTTCAGTAGCAGAGTGAGCACTGTGTGTGAGATCCTGGGTTCAGTACTAAGTACCACAAAGAAAAAGAAGAAAGCAACAAAATCTAAACTTGCAGTATTAGAACTTGAACCCAGGGCTTTCTACATACTAAGCAACCCAGCAAAGTGCCCTCCAACCTTCCCATGTGTGCGATCACACACATATACACAAGATAAATACAATGTAATTTAAAAAACTTAATACATCTATGTTTTAAGATAGATTTTTATAACTAACCTATCCATGTTCATTGTGTACTTTTAAATAATCAAATAGCTCCCATCTATTTATTTATTTATTTGAGGCAGACTCTTGTTATGCAGCCCTGGGTTTGCTGGAACTTGCTATGTTGACTAGGTTAGCCTCAAACTCACAGAGATATGCCTGCCTCCCAAGGGATGGAATAAAGTCTTGTGTCACCACACCCAACTCAAAACTCATTCTGAAAGATTTTATTTTAATTTATGTGTATGTGTGCCCATTGAGAGAGAGGGCATTGGATCTTCTGGAATTGTAGTTATAAGTAGTTGTGAGTTGCCCAAAATAGGTCTTGGAATCAAATTCAGATTCTCGAAGAGTAGAAATCTTAACTGCTAAGCCACTTTCTAGCCTCCAAGTGACTTAAGAAAACAACAGAATTTACAGGGACAAAGATTCTACAATGAGTCTGATTTTTTTTAACTAAATGACAATGTAACTCAATATATTATAACAATATGTTCCTTTATATTGTTAGGTAGTTAAGAGAAAGTGCCCAAGTGTTAAGATACAAATATTAACTATTGTCTTTCCTTAATAATTTAATAAAACAGAGGAGGGAGAGGGAAGGAAGGAGAGGGAACTGTGGTTGGTATGTAAAATGAATAAAATAAAATACTAAAAAATTAATTTAATAAAATGTGTTTAGAAGGTTAGTTAATTTTTATACCATTCAGTAAAAACAATAAAACAGAATCAAAGTGGATCCCTAGTATATGATAATTTCTAAGCAAAACCATGCTTATGAATATCAACATAAAGATCACCACCCAAAGTTTTCTGTTGCTTACACATTAGTTCTAGATTTAAAATGCTCTACTTGCTCTCTGAACAATTTGTCTAGATTATTTTTTGGTTATTTTGTGGTTTTGTGTGAACGTTGAAAAATTATTTACTGTTAAGTATTGAATTTCTTAGCCAGGCAGTGGTGGTGCATGCCGTTAATCCCACCACTTGGGAGGCAGAGGCAGGTGGATCTTTGTGAGTTCGAGGTCAGCCTGGTCTACAGAGCTAGTTCCAGGACAGTTAGAGCCGTTAAACAGAGAAACCGTTTTGAAAAACAAACAAACAAAAAAATTGAATTTCTGAAGCCCAAATTCTTACAGTCCTTTATGGGGTTTAGTCACTCAAACACAAAAACAAACCAGGTACAGGGGCATGAACCTGCAATCCCAGTACTCAGGAGGCAGAGAGACATGAGGATAGTGGAATTATCCTGCACCACACAGTGAGACCCTCTCTCATAAAAACCCGAGAAACAGAACCAGTAAAGTAGCCCAAAAGGTAAAGGTGGCTGCTGCAAGCGTGGTGACCTGAGTGATCTCTAGAACTCAAGCAAAGCTGGAAGGAGAACCCATTCCACAAAGTTGTCCTCTGACTTCCACACATGTATTCCCACACACATCATGGGAAAATATGAACACATTAATAATTTTTTTAATCTGGAAAAATAAAACTGGAGGTACTTTAAAATATTTTAGAAATGGGTGTTAGCTGGTTATTATGGTTAGATGCCTTTAAAAATGTAGGTTTTATTTGCTAAGATTAAAAATAGCGGGAAGACAGGTGTGGTGGCTACATTGACATATAAACATATATCTAACTGTGACTTCAATCATCTTTTATTTATTATACACTAAATAAGATATATTCATAAAAATTTTTACATTAAGTTTTTTGGGCAGCGGGTATTGATGATAAAATCCATGGCCTCATGTATGCTACGTAAGTGTTTCACTACTATGCAACAGTTCCAACTCTTATGTGGTTTTTAAAATCCTAGAAATTACTTCAGCAAACTCAGATTACAACATATAATTATCAAGAGAAGATACTTTATATCTAGAAATAAAAAGATAGGAGAACAAAACCTTAGCAGCTTGAGTCCTTCAAACAGAGTGCACTCCTATAATAATCATTTGGGTCTCAAGCCTACAATCCCAGCACTCAAAACACTGAGGCAAGAGGATTGCCACAAACGAGGGTAGCCTGGCTACAAAGAGAATTCCAGGCCAGCCTGGGTTACAACGTAAAGTCCTGTCTTAAATGTCAAAAAAATTATTTCATTAATAAAGTCATCTAGATTTTATTCATATACAATTTGATAATTAATCATCCAAATTCACAGACTGATAATCATTTGATCAGGTTCACCCACTGTATTCCTGCATTATAAAAGCAAAACTGCAATTCTTCAACCACTTTCTCATTGATTAAATTGATGCTCTAAATATTTAACAAGGTAGCCAGCACATATTATTATACTACAGTTTGGCTAAAATATTGTCAAATAAAAGCTAGGTGTTGTAGCACATGCTCCTATTTCTGGCACTGAGGCAGAGGCCGAATGACTGCCACAATATTAGGCCAGCCTAGTCCAAGTACTGAGTTCCAGGCCAGCCACAGCTAGGTAGCAAGAGCCTGTCTTGAAAACCAAAACAAGAACTGTCAGGTAGCTAAAAAATGGTTTGACAAATTTTTCTGCTTTAATATAAAGCTTAAATTATTTAAGTAATTTTATCAATGGAAAATTACATCAAGCAGGATGTTAACAGAAAAACAGTAAGTCATTTTTCTAGTATTTAGGACTTTCCTAAGCATCCACTAACAATACTGATATTTGTTGAAGTTATATTTCTCAATCAGCTCACAAGTTCATTATATCTATAAGCCATTAAAGTATAATTTATTTAGTTGAAAAAGTATCTATTTTAAGGAAAATAATTCAACAACTAACCTTTCTGTACTCCTAAGAGGGCAGGAGACGTCTCCTGGGAAGTTCTGTCAGGTTCCTGGGGAGGCACAACCATGGCAAGTGTGTGTACGGGTACACGTGGAACCTAAAACAACAACTCAGAAAAAAAGTCATCTCAGATCATAGAAGAAAACAAAGGTTCATAAATAAAAAACATATATTGCTTTATGTCTTCTTCATATACCAATAAGTTCATTCTTTTCTATTTTAGATTTATTTTATGTATATGAATATTTTGCCTGAGTGTATGTATGTGTACCACATGTGCTCTTGGAAGTCAGAAGGAGGGATGAGGTCCCCTGGAATTGGGGTTACAGATGGTTGTGACCCCATGTGGGTGCTGGGAACCAAGGCCTGGTCTTCTGCAAAAGTAACAAGTGCTTCTGACTGCTAAACCATCTCTCCCATCCCCTAACTTTATTTACTGAAACTTAAAATTTTCTTCTTAAGCTTTCACCAAGGAATAATTTCTGAGAATACTGAATTTGAAGACTCAAGACAATATAAGTTTTAATGATTTAGGTTAATTAATATTAATGTTATTATCTCTTGCTGAAGTGAAAGCCTTGCAGCACCAATTATAGTTAGGAGTACAAACCACTCTATATACTAGTCAATTTACTCTTGTTCAAATTCTATACAAGTAAAAGAGAAAATAAAATTCCAACATATTTACTGAATTGGAGTATACTATGAACTTCCAAGATAACAATAATTAAGACTTTTGCTTTCATTAAACAAAAACTTTCAAAGAATACCTATATCAAGAAATATTCTATTTTACTCTACCTGAGATTCATCTTGTGAAGGAGAGGTAAGCTGAGACACATCTGTGGTGGGAACCAACAGAACATTATTTGGATAATCCAACAGATAAGAAACAACATTGGTATGGCCACCTTTTGCAGCTTCAATAAGCATTGTTGATCCATCCTAAGAAATAATTAATCATAGTTAATTCTTTATAAATTTATTCTTATCTGATAAAATTATCTAGTAAGACAAATAAAATAAAATGTAATAATTTTATTTTCAGGTTTTGAGACAGTCTTGCTATCTAGCCCCAAAATTACTTTGGACTCAAGGCAATCCTGATGGCTCTGGCTTCTCAAATATTCAAATTTTATTTAAGAGTAATAAATATTAAGCACTAAAAGATCAAGCATACCTTTAATAATAATATATCTTATTATTTCGTGATTTGTGTTTGTTTGCTTTTTTTTTGAAACATGGTCTCAATATTTACCCCATGCTGGTTTGTTTCGTTTTGTTTTTTCAAGACAAGGTTTCTCTGTGGCTTTGGTACCTGTCCTGGTTCTTGTGGACCAGGCTGGCCTCGAACTCACAGAGATCCACCTGCCTCTGCCTTCCAAGTGCTGGGATTAAAGGCATGCACCACCCATGCAGGTTTTGAACTGACAATAATAGTACTGCTTCAACATACCTGACAATCCTGTTACCATATACTCAGCTAGTATACAGTTAAGTAAATACCTTGAGCTGAGTGTGGTGCTGCATGCCTTTAATTCCAGCACTTGTGAGGCAGAGGCAGGAGGATCTCTGTGAGTTTGAGACCAGTATACACTATGGTCTACAAAATGAGCTCCAGCGATCGCCAGAATTATATACAGAAGCCCTGTTTCAAAACAACAAAAGACAAAAACAAGCCGAGAGGTGGTGCACACACCTTTAGTTCCAGCACTCGGGAGGCAGAGGTAGGTGGATCTCTGAGTTAGAGGCCAGCCTGATCTACAGAGTGAGTTCCAGGACAGCCAAAGATACACAGAGAACTCCCCCACCACCGCCATCTTGAAAAAAACAAAACAAAACAAAAATACCCAACAACAAATGATGTGGGATTGCCCTCTGTATGCTGTGAATATCATTGGTAATAAAGAAGCTGATTTTGGCCAATGGCTTAACAGAATATAGCCAGGCTGGAAAAGATATATAGAGAGCAGGCAGAGTCCAGGAGAAGTGTAGGGAAAGGGGAGCAGTAGGCTGCCCTGCTTTTGCCTCATCACTACAAATGGCGCTCCAACGTGGTTAACGAACTCCACGTAAAACCT
>LOJH01011690.1:0-12232 GCA_001685095.1 Ellobius talpinus
TGGAACACACTTTATTAGGAGCATACAACTTGAAAAAGATGGCGAAGGACCCAGACCCCAGGTGCGCACTGCTTATAAGCAGTAGAGAACAAAAGGCCATGACGTATCCACGTTCTATTGGTCTAGGTCTCTCCTGAGCATATGGGTCAGCTCCTGATTGGAGGCTAGATCGCGCCACTCGGGATGAGACTCCCAGGGGCAAGGAGAAGGCTCAATGCCAAATGGCGGTGGCAAGCGAGAACATGGCGGTGCTGAGGCGCCCTACAATGATGCTTTCAGGTGTCATGGAATACCATATCCATTGTTCAGAAGGACGTGACGCCTAAGTCCATCTTTTCCTGATTCCTGCTTCTAGAGCTCTGTAATTCATTGTACATGGATTTCTGAAGCTCTGGCTTAGGTATTTAAAAGTTGGAGGACCTCAGCTTGGAGAATAGCTGTAATGGGGTAGGGTTTTTCTATTCTTCGGGACCTGGGTTGAGACACTAGTCCCCTGTCCTAGAGAAATGGGATGTAAATTCCAGTCAAGCTGAGGAATTATTATCTCTGGCTGGGTGGTGTTCTGAGAGCTTCTTCCAAAGGATTGGAAGCCGCCTGGGCATTGTGTCCCAGGCTTAGCTAGCTCCCACCCTGCTTTGCAGGGGTGGGAATGTGATATGTGGCATCTCTGACCAACTCTAGGGAGGGCTGGAGCGTGGGTGACTGGGTAGACTGGGTAGCACTCTCTACCTTGCTATTTGTAGTGACGTTGGCCCTCAGGCCTCTCCAAGGAAACAGATGGGGTCCGTCTTTGAGGGGAATGTCCATTCTCATTGAGGGGGTCATGGCACTGGACCAAAGAGAAAGTCCGCATTGTGGACAGTGTGATCATTGCTAGGATGTAGTGGCTGCTGTGCTCAGGGACTCACAGGCTTAGTTAGAGTTTGCTGTAATTCCACAAGAAAGAGCTTGGGATCTTCCGTATCAGCTGCTTCCTGTTGCTGTAATAAAGCACTGTGATCAAAAGCAACTTAAGGGGAAAGGAAGGAAGAAGAGAAGGGAGGGAGAGAAGTTTGGAAGAATGGAGGGAAGAAAGGAGGGAAGGAAGAAAGAAAGAAGGGCATGGTAGAGGAAGGAAGGGGGAACTAACTCCTGGGATTGAGCCAATTTTGAAGATCTTTCTGACAGCCATTGTTTCAGCAAAGCAAGTCGTCACAGCATCCCTACAGACTAATTTCCACCCCCTCTTCTACAGCTAAACTACAGGCCAAAAGAGAGGAAGAACAATGCTCCGAATTGGAGTCCATCCAGGAATTCATTGTGTGTCTGGCTGTCCTGGCTGCCATGTGCTCTCACACCATTTCTCCCAGAGGAGTGGAGGTGCCCTCTGGCATACCCAGGGGCCTGAGGTGTGCAAACCCAGGGCAAGCCTCCAGCCAGCTCAGAAACCCAAGCTTGGTCTTCCAGGCCAAATATGAGTCTATTATCTGGGGAAGCGATGCATCAGGCACCCTCCATAGTTCCCTGCTGTGGGCACCTGTCATCACAAGCCAACATTGGCATAGTGTAAATAACCCTGTGGCCAGACATGTCTTCACTGTCTCCTCCCAGCTCTGCTTGGGGAATCAGGGATAAAACTGTCTCAGCAATTAGTTTGTCTTTGTTGGGGATTCCTTGGGGGTCCCAGAAGATGAGGGATGGAATGAGTAGGACAAGAGAGACTATAGTCATGGGTGCTCTGTTCTTCTGCCCCATCTGTGAGTAGCAGGAAGAGCGGGGGATGGGCAAACACAAGGGCAGTGACCAGAAATGCCCCGAGCCATGTAGCCGTTTTTCTCTATCTGAGCAGTTACCCACATCTGCCCTACATGGTTCAGATGTTTAGAGTTCAGGTTGATCTTGACTGGGCCCTTCAGAGATATTTTGGTTTTGTCAGGTGTCAGATTACCAGCTGTGAGAACACTGAAGGCCCCGTGTCCTTGGCATGTTCACCGGAGTCACATCATAGCCACCTTCTGTATTTATTTATTTTTATACATCTGTGTGTTTTATCCGCTTGTATGTCTGTGCACCTCCTGCATGCAGTAAGTACCTGGGGAGGCCAGAAGAAGGTGTTGAATCCCTAAGGCTGGAGTTACAAACGGTTGTAAGGCCTCCCTGTCAGTGCTGGGAATCGAAGCTGGGTCTTCTGCAAGAGCAGCCAATGCTCTTAAACTCTGAGCCACCTCTCCAGCCACACGTAGCCACCTTCTCTTTCCAGATCTCCCGATCACAAAGCCTCTCCTCCTCTGACCTGGTGCGGTTCTTCACATTTCCCTCTGATGGCTCTGAGTGGTGATTCAAGATGTTGTACACTTGTCAAACATCTGACGAGATCTCCTGGCCTCCTGACCATCCTGACACTTTGTTTTCCTTCCTTTTCCTGATCCTCTGTCCCCCCAAAAAGTGGGGGAAGGTCCCCAGGAATGGTGATAGCCTTCTTGCCGGGATGATATGGGCTGGTATCTTCCTATAGCCTCCATTAGACTTCAGATTTCTCTGTTTGCACAGTCCCTGAGGCTTGCCATGGATTCATGGGTTCATGCATGTATTTATCTAAAGCAATAGATGGTTCTGAATTTCAACTCTGTAGCCAGTCTTCTGGCATTCATAATGCCAGCTCCATCCACCCACTGGCTGACCTTAAGCCTGCTTCCAGTTTTTGTTCGCTTCTACTCACTGGTCTGTAAAATGGGAGTAAGAATACTAAGTACCCCCAAGGGCTGTTATGGGGAGTAAATGCATTAAAAGCCTTTACAATAGGGCCTTGCCTGCAGCAAGTCTGTTCCGGGACTAGCTACCATAATTTGTTTACATTTGGTCTGATGCTCTAGACTACAATGGGTCCTGGTCACTAGAGATGAGGGTCCCTGTCCTCACAGACCTTAGACAAGGCCACAGCACATGTTAAATGCTATGAGCAGGGGAGACTGGTACCCTGGGAACATGCAGAAGGGACACCTGCCTCCCTCGCCCCTGGGAGTCACACAGTACAATGTCTACTGCATTCTGAATTTCTGCTTCTTCTCCCAAGGAGATTTAAGCTGGGTTTTCAGGACTGGTGCTAGATTTGGCATCACAGAAGCTGGGAACTATCTCTTATGGGTCATTCTGGAAGGTTGAGGAAAGGTATAGAAATATATGGAAATACCTAGTTTGACATGGAGTCTATTGGCCAAAATTGGGAGATCCCATAGAGGTGGTAGCTGGGCAGTTATTTCTTTCTAGAAACCTGTCTTCAGGAAGCATTACCAATCCACTGTTTTCCGTTCAACCCGGCGAGAGGAGAGTCTCCTTCCAGAACAGGGACATTTTAGAGGGAGCCCACGCTTCTGTGACTGTAGTAGCCAGGTCCTCTCAGCTTACATGGAGTGGGCTCTCACAGTATTCTTCAGGTTCCAGCAGCTGGTTCACAACTCTGGCCTAGCTCTCTCCCTTCCAACCCAGTTGCCCAGAAAGCATAGATCTGCCTGACTTCTCTTTTGATGTCTAGGAGGTGATGCTGCCCTGGCCTCTGCCATATTGAAACCTGCCTGAGAAGGTGCTCACCTTTTTGCAGCCTCCTCCTCTCCTTCCTTTCCTCTTCTGTCTCTCTGTCTCTCTCTGTGTCTCTGTCTCCCTCTGGCCTTTGTGGCAGAAGTCTGCTTTTGACCCTGACTCAGCTCTTGCCAGTCACCTTACCTCCCTGAGCTGTGCTTTCCTGCTCTGAAAAGTGGGGATAAAACCCCTTCCTGACTGTTGAGATAGACAGACAGGATGGCATGGCCCAGTGTCCTCGCTGCTCAGGCATCACACGGATGCTAACTTGGCGTTACTCCTCAGCCCTGGCGGCCACTCTGCATTATTCTTTCCCAGCTTCTGCTCTTCACAATGTCTGCTGCCGGCTTCCAATCTGCCAGTCTTCTGACTTCTCCTGACAATGCCCTTTCATTTTCCCCTCCCTTCTGTCCTCAGCACATACCATCAGGCCCCAGGCCAGGGACGTGTATGTCCCCAGCTTCAGTCCCATCGTTGTGTCATGCTCTGTGTGTCAGAATCCACGCTTAGTCTGAGTAGTGTCCTTGTCCAGACATTCAGCCTCATGTGAAACTTCAGAGAAGATGGGTCAAGTCATTGAAAAATTAGAACCTCAACTTATACTTTTTTAGTAGTAAAGAAAGCATTAAAGTTTCCTGGTTAGTGGATGTCTGCACTTGATCTGTCCACATGTCACGTTGACATGTCTTGCTTGGCATGCAGTGTGTCCTGGGGTGGGGTTTCCAGGCAACTGGCACTTCATGTGTCCGAGTTTGTCATGTTACAATTACTGTGGTTCCTATTGCTCTGCTTCTTGGACTTGCATATTGCCTGACATTAACTAAATCGCTCTTGACAGAGCAGAGGAATGATTCGAGAAAATCCCTGCTAAGAACCTGTGGTCCCAAGAAACTACTAGTGACACAATCACATGCAATCCTGAGAAGCACAGCACTGACACTCCGTGTAATGACGTGTTATCAGTCAGAGCACAGGGTAAAAGTCATGGCCTGTCATATACGACAACATGGATAGCAAAAACTAACTGGCTAAGAAGACTATGTAAGATGCAAAACTGTTTCAACTCCCATTGATAACAAACCTCGCCCTAAGTACCATGAGAAGTAAAAGCTGTGCACTCAGAAAAACATTTTCCGGCCAGGCACACACGGTAGCCCACTAGGATTTCTAGCGCTGGGAGACTGAAGCAGGTGGGGATAGAGAGTTTGAATCTGCACTACACGATGAGACCCTGTCTTGAAAATATCAAAGGAACGGGGTAAGAGGAGTTGGGACTTTAGTGGTAAGTACAAGGCCCTGAGTTCTGTCTCCTCAAATTTGGCTGTACAGTTGAATGAAAGTGTCAGTCCTGCTTCCTCTTCTTCTTGAGAAAAAAAAAGAGAGGATCTTGCTGTGTAGACTAGAGTGGCCTTGAACTCACAGAGATCTGCCTGCCTCTGCCTCCTAATTAAGGTGTGAACCACCATGCCCAGCAAAATTTCATTATTTTTAAAAATTACATTTAGTTATGTCTTTGTGTGTCTATGTGCTGGTATATGCACCCAAGTGGACTGGAGAGGCCGTAGAGGGTGCTGGATGCCCTGGAGCCAGAGAATCAGTTCCCTGCTTCACGTGGCTCCTCAGGACTGAACTCAGGTTGCAGGTTACGTAGCAAGTGTGTTGAGCCACTGAGCCATCTCCTTGTCTCTCTTCTTAGCTCAGGAATTATGATCTCAAGTTCTCCTTCCCTCCACCTCCCTCTCTCATCAGTGCTGGGGATCAAACCCAAGAGGTAGCCACACTCACTGGGCTGTCACTTTAAAATAATGTTTTTCCTTTTGTTATTTAGTATCAATAGGGGCTTTTTGTCTCTGTGACATAAGGGGAGATGTTGTGAAATCAAAGCAGGATGTGTGTTAGCATCAAAATACTGATATCATTTCCTTGTTGGCCAATCTGCATTCAGATGCCTCCTGTGTATCTATAATCGTTTCCAAATAAAAAGTTAATAACACAAACAAAGCATGTTTGACAATATGTTATACTGTAAAATGTGAATGTAGTAGAGTGTATGCTGAATATAATATTATAGCTATATATGTGGTATAAACTCAGGTGAGAATTTTTTTTTTAGTATTTAAAAAAACAAATTATTTTTGTTATGTGAGATGGGGTCTTGTGCTCTGTCTCAGGCTGGCTTTGAACTTGAACTTCAGCCTCCTGGGTGCTGGGATTATGGGTATAAAGCATCACTGCAGTTTCTAAAAACATTTTCTTACTGAAATATATATGTATATATTGAACACAATTTGATATTTTGAAATGAGAATACATTGTACATTAGTTAGCCTCAAAAAGCACGGTGGAAAGCAATCAAAGAAGACAGTCAACATTGACTTCCGTCCTGTGCATGTGCCTACATGGACATACATCCCCATGTATCACACCCACATGAACATGTACATATGCCACACACATATGCATAGACGCAAAATATGTGTATCACTTTGCATTGATATGTGTGCTAATAGGCTCAATTGTTTTTGTGTTTATTTGGGGGAAGGGTGAGACAGCTTAAAATCTCCTAGTGATTCTCAAGTATGTAATGCCTCGTTATTAGTTGGATAAGTAGGTCCCTTGAACTTCTCCCTTCTGAAATTCATAACTCTAATTCTTTTATTTGTTTGTTTTGTATGTGTTCATACTCATGCATGATGTGTATGTGTGGTGTGTACCTGCCATGGTATGCAGATGTGGAAGTCAGAGGGCCACGGTGGGAGTTGCTTTTCTCTGGCCAACATGTGGGTTCCGGGACTTGAACTCAGGTTGTCGGACTTGGCAGCAAGCACTTTTACCTGCTGAGTCATCTAACCTGTCCTGAAATTCACACCCTTAGACTACCAGCTCCCAAGCCACCTCTGTGGTTTCCCTCCACTGCCCCCCCAGCTCCCAATAACCACCATTTCCCTCTTTGATTCTGTAGGTTTGTCTTTTTCAGATTCCACACCAATAATGTGATCGGGCTGGGTTTGTCTTTGTGTGCCTGGTACATTTCACTTAATATTGTCTTCAAAAAAAATCAAGATGGCCCAGGAGGATCTCGGTGAAAGCAAGGTGGAACAGCTGCCCAGGGAGATGTTTGGAGAGACCCTGAGACATCCAGACTGTGACCACTGGGTAGACCAAGGTAGACCAAGGCCCTCCCATGAGACCTGTCTCTATCTTCATTCCTCAGCCTTCCCAGTGATAGAAAATGGTCAGCTGGCATGTCCCCAAGGGTACAAGAGACTGAACCTCAGCCACTGCCAAGGTAAGGATGACTCCAGGGCTGGGTAAAGCGGAAGGGTAGGGGTGCAATTCTGCCTGCTAATGCTGGGGCAATATGCACCCCAGGAAGGATGAGAACCTGTCACTGCCTAGGAGGCCTCTACTGTTCAGGGAACTGTGGAAGCGACTGGTCCTGGGGATCTTAGACCATCAGGTCTAACTTGAGGGTGCTGAGAGATCCAGGGTGCTGGGGTCACCCATCCTTACCCACTTCTGTTTAACCCCTAACCAGAAACACTACACATACACTCTCAGTCTCCCAGGACATTTCCACCACCATGAAACCACAAGGAATTAGTGGGGACCTCTGTTGGCTCCTCCCATCAGAGCACAGCTAGGTGGTTGGGTCTCCTTCCCAGCTGCCTCAGCCCATAGCCAGGGACTGGGGCAGGAGCAGGGCACAAGCAGCAAGGGTAGGTGGACCATGAAGCCTAATCCTGCCCCCATCTTGATGGCCTCTCCGATGTATCTATGGGCCAACTGAGGCAGAGATGGCCTGCATTAGAGCCCCCAGAGGGACCAGACCCTGGAACAGAGGGAGGCCCTGAGTGAAGGCTCTGTTGATTTTGGAGCTGTATTGACCACTGACCTCCTGTGGTGAATGTCTCTAGGATTGGCAGGGTCAGTGGGAATTGGGGCCACTTCCCTTCAGAGGATTTCTAAAAACAGGGTGGAGAGCTATTTGTGTTGCTTGAGGTAAAACAAACAGCTTGAGTTGGAGATAATATTGTCACAAATGCCCCTAAGGCCCCTTTCTGAAGTTTTCTCCCAGAGATAGGGACCTGCAGAAGCCTTAGTGGCTGTTCACCTGTGGCGTACCAGGCCACAGAAGGGATTTTTGACTCAAGGATGAGAAAAGGTGCTTGGTCCAGCCTAAGTGCAGATTGCTAGTCCTGCATAACCCAGGATTAAAACCCAGGGTTCAGTGGATCCAAAGTCTTAGTGGGTGTGAGGAGAATTATTTATGCCTTTCATTCTTAGAATTTCAGTGGGTTCCCTGCCTGTCCTCCACAAAGCTTCTGGGAAGGTTCCCAAGCTCCAACCCCAGAATGCCCTACCCCTACTTCTTCACCCATGTGCACCATCTCTCTGCCTCTGAAGTGAAGGAGAACAAGAGGATGGGGCCAGGGTAGGTGCCACATCCAGTCTGTGCCAGTTGCTAAGTACACAGCGATGGGAAGACCCAGTCCATGACCAGGAGAATGCAGAAGCCTGGTTAAATACACCTAGTTAAATACACCTAGTTAAATACGACCAGAGCAGGTTTTTGATGGATGGCATGGGATCCCCTGGTAGAACCCAATCTAGGCTGGGAGAACCAAGGAAGGCTTCCTGGAAGAGGTAGTACTAGGCCAGTGAACATAAATCTCCCAGCTGCAGATCTCCTAAACAGAAAGATAAGTCAAGGGAGAGTTTGGACTGGCTGAAGCATCTGAGGGACACTGAGCAAACAGCCTATATGCACACAGGAGGTGACAATGTCTCGTGAGAATAACCTGCTCACCCACGGGCTTTGGGAGGGCCTTGGATACCTTGTCATGCTTTAGGGCTCCCTGGAGGAGGAGGAACCCTGAAGCTTCTGAAGCACAGGGGAGGCAAATCAGGCTTGCGTTTAGATGTGACTGGTCACAGTCTGGAGGGATATGGGCCGGCTTTCTTCCCAGCTCTCCGGGGCATCGCTCAGTGCCGCTGCTGCCATGGGGCATCCTACCAAGGATGTCCTCTTGGTGGCCATCTTTTGCGGCCTCATCTTGTGCCAATTTCCTCAAGGCCTGAGGATGAGCAGGTAGTTCTGATGGCACTGAGCTACCTAAATTACGTCCTGCTCTGGAAGCTCTTCACAAGAGTTTCCCATTCAGCATCAATGTGGCAATTACGTTCACCAACAGAGGAACCGTCACCAAGATGCCCCCAATTTGGAGCTCAGACTATAAGGGTTTGAGTTCCCATTTTGTAGCAACAAAAGTTTAGACACCAGGACTAAGCTATTGTCCTTTCTTACCTGAGGGTGAATAAGAGCCTCTGATGGGCTTAGGGTTCGTGTAGCCTGTTTGGGGCAGGGGTTACCAGACAAATGCTTTCCTACCCTCCTGCTGACCCCTGCCCCTCCTTCACCAGCCCCTCAGCACTGTCCCCCACAGCCTCCTGCTTCCAGCTTCCTGCAGACCTACACTGCAGAACTGCTCAGGAGCTCTTGAAGAAAGCTAACTAGAAGGGACTTGGTTGCCCATGAGGCACGCTCCAATCCAGACAGTATTGTCTACCTGTTTCCTCAATCCCCATGCCACTTGCCGGAGTCACCAAGTGTTGAGTCACTCTGGGCAAGTTAGTTCTGGAGCTTTTCTTCACCTATAAAACGGGGACATAAGAGCCAGACAAAACGGTCTATAAGGTTAAATGGAGTGTCATATTCAAATATCAAAAGAGTCTGAAGCATCCAGTAGTCACTCCACAAATGTTAGCTTTCGCACTAAGGTAGCTACTATATGCCAGTTAATGAAGCAGTTCACAATTTTCCCATTGAATTATTTGATCAGCGTGGTCGGGTGGTTACTATTAGGATCCATGATTGGCGAGTGAGAAAACCAAGGCACACAGAGAGATCCCACTCTGTCTATGGGATGGCAGCTCCCTCCCAGCCACCCAGAATGGGCTGAATGAGCATTCCTCCACCCCTGCAGATATCAATGAGTGCCTGACCTTGGGGCTGTGCAAGGACTCGGAGTGTGTGAACACCAGGGGCAGCTACCTGTGCACCTGCAGGCCTGGCCTCATGTTGGATCCATCGAGGAGCCGCTGTGTATGTGAGTGATGGTGGGGCCAAGGGCGAGAGACACCCTCCGGGGGAACAGTCCAGACCCAGAGTGGCAAATTTCCCAAGACCTCATGGCCTCGTGCCCAGAGCTCATATGGGGCTTTTCTTGGGAAGGAAGGTCTGAGCAGAGCACAACAAAAGCCATCCCTAAAGGCCACCTCTAGCTCACAGAGCTCTCTGGCTGGCAGCAAAGTGCCCGCTATGGGGTCTGGGAAGGTCATGGGAGGAACAAAACTCTGCTGCCACCCAGAGGTAGTGGCCTGTAGAAAGGGTGGCTGGACCTGACATCTCTAGGGACAGGAGACAGTGAGAGGGGAGAACAGGTCAGTCAGCTTGTGGTGCAATAATAGCTAATCAAGGCCCCAAGGACCTGATAGTCTTTTCCAGGTCCCTTAAAGTTCTTTTATCAAGCTGGGCGTGGTGGTGCATGCCTTAACCTCTCAATTCTGGAGGCAGAGGCCAGCCTGGTCTATGAAATGATATCCAGGCTAGCCAAGATTCCATAGCAAAACCCTGTCTCAAAACAACACCATCAACAAACAAAAGAAAACAAAACTTTCTTTATCAGGTGCTTAACACCCAACATGTCTGAATGCCAGGGAGACAGCCCAATACAACAATATGGAGAAGCAGGGGACTGCTGTCTTTATTTTCTCTCCCTCCCCAAGGCTCCTCCCTCCAGCTTCCTCCAAGGATTCACTATGCCCCCGCACCCCCATTGGAAAAGGCAAGCTGGTGACTTCCTGCCACCTGACTAGGGCATAAAGCCATCTCTGGAGGCTAATTCCGGCTTCCTTCTATCCCACCTTGGGATGCAAAGGGATAGACCGTGTCCCCACAGTAACCCAAGGGAAGAGACCACTGAAGGCAGAGATTGCCACTGAGGATGCGGGACTCAGGAGCTGATGGATATGCATGTGGTACCTGACCTTTGCCAGGGTGTGCCTGTGTGCCTCGCGGTAGTTCATCTCTGTGACCCTGTGAAGAAGGCTTCTTCAGCCAGGAGTCACAGAAACCCAACTCCCACCGCTTTAACGGATGAGCATAACTAGGAAGTGAGAAGGGGCAAATGTGACCTTGTTGGTTAGATTCAACTCCCCACAATTACCAGGAGTTTTGCCTTGCTGTTTCCTGGGTTGGTTTCCCAGCTCCTTCAGAGGTGGCCTCTGTAACTGGAGGTTTGCACACCGGTTCCCGAATAACTATTTTGAGGCTTAATAGTAATTACATACTGCTTGGCCTGTTAGCTTAGGCTTATTATTAGCTAGCTCTTACAGCTTAAATGAACTCATTTCTATTATTCTGTATTTCACCACGAGTCTCGTGGCTTGTTACCTAACATCTTGCTTCTCAGGCAACTGTTGGAGTCTCCCTGACTTTGTGCTTTTTCTCCCTGTATCTCTCTTTGGGTTTCCTGCCTGGCCCTATTCTACCTGGGTATTGGCCAAGTCAGCTTCTTTACTAACCAATGGTAATAAGACATATTTGCAGGATGGGCGGTGGTGGTGCACGCCTTTAATCCCAGCACTCAGGAGGCAGAGACAGGTGNCCTGTCTCAAAAAAACAAAATGAAAAAAGAAAAGAAAAAGACGTATTTGCAGCATACAGAGAGAGATTCCACATTTGCCTCCACGTACCCTAGGCTCTCAGTCTGAACACGGTCACCTGTTTTCTAATAATCCAAGAAAAGTTGCCAAGCTGAGCAGTAGGGGGCTAACTTTCTCAAATGCCTCTCCCTGTCCCAATCACCAGGGATATGAACTTCAGTCTTACAATCAGGAAGTGGCCCAAGGGGGTGGGCCACAATTCTGCAGCATTGGCACACATGCCGGGTAAGCCCAAGTGCCCACAGTCCTTGGCATCATTACTCCACACATAAAGAAGCTGCGGTCCAGGGCGTTGTGTAGACTAGCAGGTAGCAGATATTCGAACTGATCAGGGCCCCTCAGAATCTTTAATTCTCAACTTTGGCTGTTGCTCTTGTCACCCCTCTGTCCTCTGACAGTCTGGTCTGTCCTTTAAAAATTTAAGTCTCTTTCCAACCCGTTGGTCATACATTTTCCTACTGAAATAATAAGCAAAAGACTATTTTTTAACATTCGCTTGCTTTTAGCTCCAAAGGATTTATGGTTTCAGTGTTTTCCTAATTATTTTTG
Organism: Ellobius talpinus; assembly: GCA_001685095.1. NCBI lineage: Eukaryota > Metazoa > Chordata > Mammalia > Rodentia > Cricetidae > Ellobius > Ellobius talpinus. The sequence continues at coordinate 11,833 of LOJH01011690.1, forward strand.
TCTTGTGTTTATGCATACATGTGTAGGGCTTAGCCATGCTCGGCAAGGGCTCCACCACTGAGCTACACACCTGGATTCAGTCCTAGTTGTTTAGTTAAGTGAGCCATCCATGCATCGATTCAACATATACCCCAGACACGTGGATGGCCCTGAGTGACAAGGATGACCCAGACAAGATCCCTGTCCTCAAAGCTCTCTGGCAATCCTCCGGTTCTCACCTCGTCTCATCTTCCCAGAGTTTTCTGTGGCCCTCAGGGCACACTGCTCCCTGCTCAACTTGAAGCACACACGGAGCCTTTAGTAAATGCTCAAGGGCAGCAGGTGGAGGCAACAACTCTATTCCCAGGTCCTGCCCTCACATGAGGGTGGCAGGGCCTCATCAGGTGGACACTATGAGGAG
>LOJH01011690.1:12361-37471 GCA_001685095.1 Ellobius talpinus
GGGCTAGTCTCAGTGCCCATGACTGACCCCGCCTCTGTCCGCTGCCTTCCATGCTTTCTCCTCCCACCGGCTCCCTGCCCGGTCCCACATGCTCTGTCTGTTGCAGCGGACAAGGCTGTCTCCATGCAACAGGGACTATGCTACCGGTCGCTGGGAGCTGGCACCTGCACCCTGCCTTTGATACACCGGATCACCAAGCAGATCTGCTGCTGCAGTCGTGTGGGCAAAGCCTGGGGCAGCAAGTGTGAAAAATGCCCCTTGCCTGGCACAGGTAACCCCATCCTCACCCCAGCTCTGGCCACCAGGATACTTGCTCAAAGCCAATGGCCACTTCCCCTGCCTGGGTAGAACCCCCCCNTCAAGCCAGAAGGCGCAGTCTACACTTCCGTATTCCAGACCTGGGACTCTGCTGCAGCCACAATCATCTTGTCCCCTAGAGGGAAGGAAGGTGGGGACTAAGGCCCTGGTTTCTTGCAGAAGTGGCATGGCTCCATTCATCCTCTGTCATTTTTTTAGAGGCCTTCAGGGAGATCTGCCCTGCTGGCCATGGTTACACCTACTCGAGCTCAGACATCCGCCTGTCCATGAGGAAAGCAGAGGAGGAGGAACTGGCTAGCCCCTTCAGGGAACAGATCCAGAGGATCAGTGGACCTCTGCCTGGGACAGCCGAGAGGCAACCACTCCGGGCAGTCACCGACACCTGGATTGAGGCTGAAACCCTCCCTGACAAAGGTATCTGAGCTGGGGGAGACACCTAAGGACCCTCCTTTTCCATATAGTTCCCTGCCCAGGTCTTAGGTTTAGGACAGTAACTTCAGCACCGTTTCCTGGGGCTCAGGACGTGTGGGCCAGGAAGAGCTTATGCTTGAGTTCTCCGGCTGGTGCTCTGGAAAACAGCTGGGTCGTGCCCAAGTTACCCAGTACAGGAGGTCGGGAAGCTGTTAGGACCAAGTAAAGTAGGAGATTGCCAGAATTACTCCAAGAATCTGGGACAGAGAAGCGAGACAGAACTCAGTGGCCATAGATGCAGGCACTAGCCCAGTCAGAGGCAATGCATTTCCTTCCTGGAAGTTCTCCCTTAGTCCACAGCCCAGAGCAGGGAGGACGGAGAGTAACCCGTTTGATCAGGGCCACAGGAGAGAGGAGATCTGTTGTGGGGTCTAATGAGGATGGTTGATGGGAACTTCTGTCCCTGGAGACTTGGAAGAATGCAGGAGACTCCCTTTCTCCAACTGACAGGTGAACTGGGCTACCTGTATGCTCTGTTAGAGCCTTGGATTTCTGGGGTAGTTCCAAAGGGAGTTGACAGGCAGAGGCGACTAAAAAGAGTTGCACTCTGTGTGTTGCTCATCTTGCTGAGAATGCAGGGGGAGTGTAGACTGCGAGACAGCCAGGCTGTGAGTGAAGAGCAGAAGGTCACTGCCTCCCCTCCTGGAGCTCATGATGTCATCTTCCTTCCCCAGGTGACTCCCAGGCTATTCAGGTGAGTGAGGCTTCCTGCCAGGGAGCCTGATTAGGGTGAGACACAGAATGAACCCCAGGCATAGTCTCAGGAGAGCAGGAAAAAAGGATGGAGCATATACCGGATTTTACTTGGAGAAATCACAAAGTGGAGTCAAGGACCCATGTGACTGTGTACTTAGTCCTAGCTGCCATTCAAGCCTGATCGCTGAGCATGAAACCTAGAGCTGGTCCTGAATCTGACATGTTTTCTGAGCTTATTTAACACACACCCTCTGTGAGGAGCTCGTGGGAAAGCAGAAGCACAGCTGTGAATACCTCCAACCATTTCACTGAGGAAAGGGTATCTGGCCTCCATCCCTGGCCCAGATCCCCCTGTGCAGCCAGGACTGAGCATCTCTGAGCATCTCCTCCAGAGGAGTGAATCTGCTTTATCTTCCTCCAGGCCTTGACCAGTCTGCTGGTTCCTGCTCGTCTCCTGATGGTGATGAGCTAACCTGTCTCCATGTACTGCTTCTCCAGCAGCCTTGATTTCCTGCTTAAGAACCATGTGAAGCCAGGCAGGGTGGTGCACACTTTTAACCCCAGCACTTGGGAGGCAGAGGTCAGCCTGGGCTATAGGTGGAATTCCAGGACATCCAGGGCTACACAGAGAAACCCTGTCCTAAAAAAACAAAACAAAATAAAACAGCCACGTGCTGTCCTCTCAGGTCAAAACTTTCCCTCCGTGTCCTCGTAGTCCCGACAATGCCCCAGTGCCCTTCTGTCCTCTGCTGGTCTTCTTTGCTTCCCTGTCCCCAGCTGTCTCTGTCCATGTGGTTAGGGACACCAAGTATGGCTGTGACTCCTGGCTTTGCCACAATGGCCTTGTGGCCCTGGGTGGTCTAATTAATTTCTGTTACTTCATCAATGACATGAAGATCACAGCTTTGATAAGTGCTAATATTCTGCTATGCATCCAACACTGAGCTGGAAGTGGGCACACATTTCACTGCTACAACTTAGAAGGAAGCGGAGCTGGTCAGTTAAGGATAGAAAACGCCTGGAGAGTACATGCCAGCAGTAAAAACTCACTACCAGAGAGAGCTGGACAGGAAGGAGGTGGGGTAAGAGGAGAAAGAAACGTGTCCTAGGAGTAACAGATAAGCCCCCCCAAAATAACCTTCGTTTCTGTGCAGATTACAACCAGTGTTCCCCACCTACCTGCCTGGGTACCAGGTAAGTTCCTCCTCCTAGAAGCTCCCAGAAGAAGAAACCTAGTTTTAGTTATGGAATGACTACCTGTGAGCTAACCTGTGGGGTTCCAGATGTGCTATGTGATAAGGCATGTAAGCACCCTTTCCAGGAACACTGAGTCCCTAAGGGACTGTCCAGTTAGCAAATGTTTTCCTACCTACTAGACTCTTTTCTTAATCTCATGATGCCACTCAATACATAAGACAGTCAGGTCAAAGAAGAGGTGCTGGCTGAAGGAGCAGCTTGATGGGGCTCCAGAACCCTCTCCTCCAGTGGCCTCATCTTACCTCCTGACCCTGAGCTGACCTCTCCCCAGAGCTGGGCTCAGAGTCAAGGATGTTGAGTTTTCCCTGCCATGATGTGGACATGACACCTGCTGCCTCCCATGGCAACTGGGTGCTTGTGCTTGCAGCACCATTTTGTGAGCTGCAAGATGCAATACAAATGAAAGCAGAATGTTAAACTGGGCATGGGGGTGGGGCGGCAGTTCTTCCTCCAGCAAGCTGGCAGGCCTTAGACAAGTAGCCATTTCTACAGTCCCTGGTTTTACTACAAGGGGAGGAGACCAGATATGCCAAAAGATGGTGGGAGCCCAGTTTTTGGTTCTTAGGATTCTGAACATCAGAGAACACAGAAGGGCCACTGCCAGCCCAAGGACCTTACTTCCTCCCCTCTGTCCTCTCCAGGGGATACCACCAGAAGACCGACACCACCATTGCCTGGACAGGGCATTCCAGAAAGCCCAGAGGAAGAGAAAGTGATTCCCTCCAGTAATGTCCTGGTGACACAGAGTCCCCCAGGTAGCTGCAGAAGTTCTTGGAGGCTCTTTACCCCTACCTTTGGGAGATGTGGTTGCCCAGAAGCAAACTCCAGGGCAAGGCCGTGATGGAGATTCTCTCTCTTGCTTCTTCAATCACATGAATACTCTCCAGCAACTCTGACCTAGTGGTCCAGGTCTGATCCTCCAAAGGTCACAAAGCCTACCTAGAAAAGGCAGGAGCCGTGCCTGGGCACTAACGCTCTTTGGAGGGATGGTCCTACTCAGAGGGCTTCAGGGAAGCCATGGATCTTCCTGGAGCATGGGGTGGGGTTTCTTGAAGAACAGGAACTCGTAGAGTAGGAGGCAAGGTGAGAGGGGGCTGAGTCAGTGAGGGCCCTGGCAGTGGCTGTCACCTGCCCACAGAAGGTTTTGGAGAAGGGACAGAGTTATATTGCACAGGGTTGTTCAAGTATCCAGAACCCATATCTGGCTCCCTCTGGCCAACCATAGTGATGAGAGGTCCGGTGTGAGGGAGGTCCCTGGAAAGCCCACCTGGCTGTGGAATGTGCCTTTCACAGAGGCTTTTTGTCTTGGGACTTCGTTCAAGAGAAGCAAGGTTACCATTGTAGTAGTGTTGCCCGTGTTCTCTGCACACGTGTGCCCTCTTGCCTGCCCTCCTAGGGACTAGCTGTGCTCTTGGCTAGAGGGTCACCTTGAGTAGGAGTCAAGGGTGGCTAGAGTTCTGGATTTCCTGTGTTGAAAGAAGAATGCCTGCAGCCTGGTGCAGAGAAAGTTGCAGGTGGGATGGGGCTTGGCTTTCCTGAGCATTCTCAGCCGACCTCTCCCAGGATTCAGAGGAAGTCTCCTGGGACTCCAGGAAGCATCTCCTTCCAAGGAGGCAGGAAGGGCTGAGTGTGTGGGGCTCCACTGGGGAGTACTGAGACTGACAACTGAAATAATCCTGGAGAAAAGACCATGGTATAGTGAAGCCAGGTTGGGCCCAGCAGTGGCCCTCATCCATGCGGATGGCAGAGCCACCAGCAGCAGTTTCAATCTGTGTCTGATCCAGCTGCTGCCCTGCTGTCTTCCAACCTCACCTTCTGAGTGGACATTTGGATTCTGGCTGGGGACTGCTAATACAGACTTGGAACCAAGCTAGAGAGAAGATGACCTTGCACCATAGGCCACTGTAGGCATTCAGTTCAGTGCACATTAGCAATGCCATGAATTCCCTCTGTGTTCCAACTTGGATCACTTCTTACCCACTCTGGTGAGGCTTCTGGCTTCTCTCAGAGTGGTGGGGCAGGGAAGGGACCCCTAGGTATGTGGGATATAGGATAAAGCAACAGAGTGAACACAGGTGAAAGCAGTGCTCCCTTATTGACTTATTGGTTCATTTTTTATTCATTCATTCATTTATTCATTATAAGCGTCAGGTACTTCTCTAATATTAGAGATACAAGAAAAAATAAGCTAGTTTCTTCAGTCTCTGTAACCTATTCACTAGACCTGTCTGTCAGTCTATGTGAAGATATGTAAGAGTTTCTGGGGGTGGTTAGCACTGATTCTTTGGGTAAGAGATATGCCCACATTTAGGATGAGGGTGAGAGTCATTTGTAGGGAATATGGGTTACCAGAAGCCATTAGATCTCTGTCAAGTGACTCAGAGCCCAGGCACAGGTCCCGTTAGTCTTCCGAGACCATGTTATACAGTGGTGTGAGAGGGTGTGCTAAAGGTAGGTAGACTTCCAGTGGTCTTCTGAGGCCCCTGGACCTGCCCCTGCTCTCTCCCTACCCTGCTCAAGTGCCTTCATGTGTCCTTTACTCAGCTGTTATCTCTGCTTGCTCCATCTCTGCAGGCTTTGATCCATGTTTTGCTGGGGCCTCCAACATCTGTGGCCCTGGAACTTGTGTGACCCTTCCAGATGGATACAGATGTATCTGCAACCCTGGCTACCGGCTCCACCCCAGCCAGGCCTACTGTACTGGTATTTACAGGGTGTCCTGTGGCTGCTGAGTGGTGGGGGCAAATAGGAATAGGGTGTGGGCTCTGAGTCAAGAAGTGAGGCTGCGTAAGATCTAAGTAAGGTGCTATGATTGAGCTTAGGAGAGCAGTTCCTGTGGACACAACTAACTAGACCTTAAGTTAGGCTATGACCAGACTGTGAGGACCACCAGACTCTAGGAGAAAGGGTCCCAAGCCAGAACTAGCATTCCCCCCACCTCAAAGTTGCCACGTTTCTGCCTACAGAGCAGATCAAGGCCTCACCAGGACTGCCCCTTGGGGACATGATTGAAGCCAAGAAAAATCATCAAATGTGTCATTCTCCTGATCAGTACTTTGTGTAAAGGAGAAACATTCACTGTGGACTTGAAGGAGAAAGGAAATGATTGTGGGGTCACTGAAGGAAGGGGACAATGGGCAGGAAGGAGGCACTGATCATCACCCAAGGATTCCTAGGGCCTAAGAGGCCCCAGCAGGCTGACCTGTGGCTTTGTCCTTGGAGACTTTCATCTCCGCCTCTGCTTCCTCTGCTTCCTCACCCCTTCCACGTCACATAGCACAATCCTCTAGTGTGGGCAAGTTGCTGGCGGATGCCCAGAGAAAGGCACACTGGCCTCCATGACCTTCTTTCCTGCCTCCTTCTCGTCAGATGACAACGAGTGTTTGAGGAACCCCTGTGCGGGAAGAGGGCGCTGTGTCAATAGTGTGGGCTCCTTCTCCTGCCTCTGCTATCCTGGCTACTCACTAGCCACCCTGGGAGACACACAGGAGTGCCAAGGTAAGTCGGACCCACCTTAGGCCTGGGATGGCACAGGAGAATGCCTCTTGGCTAGGCCCTGCAGTGGGGGTAGAAGAAGAGGCAGACATGCAGAGTTTTACCACTGGGGAGTACCAGAGCCATGGGAAAGGAGACAGCACTCTGACCTTGACCTGAGAGGAAGCTGAGCTTATGCTGGGATCACAGGGGAGTAGAGGAACCCAGAAAATGGCAATGTTTGCAAAGGCCTCAAGGAATTGTGTGGTTAGAGCCAAGAGGAGGCCAGAGACTTGGCTGGTGATGGGGACCAAAAGCCAGGACTCAAGTGACAAGGAAACTTTTCTTTTGGGAAGTGAGGGTGACCCATGAGGATAGGAGTTTGGACTCTTAGCAGACCAGGGGACATTTGTACATTTGGGAGAAGAGTTCTGGTCCCCAGCAATGGGGATACCTGTAGGCTTTGACCTTCCTCCAAGAAGGCCTGGCCTCAGTTAGGCAACTCTTGGTAAGCAGGCTTCCTGTATGACTAAGTTATGGCTACCATTGCTGTGACACCATGACCAAAAGCAACTTGGGGAGGGAAGGGTTTATTTGTTTTACATATCCTGAATCACAGTCCATTGAGCGAAGCCAATGCAGGAACTCACACAGGGCAGGAACCCGGAGACAGGAGATAAAGCGGAGGCCAAGGAGGGTTTCTCACTGGCTTTCTCAGGGCTTGCACAGCTACCTTTCTTAGAGACCCAAGAACCAACAGTCCAGTGTGGCCCCAGCCATGATGGGCTGTGTGCTCCTACATCAATCGCTAGTTAAGAAAATACCTTTACAAGCTTGCCTATAGTCTGATCTTAGGGAGGCATTTTCTCAACTATGGCTCCCTCCTCTCTGATGACTCTAGCTTGTGTCAGGTTGACACAAAACCAGCCAGCGCCCTGTGCAAACCCTTTTATAACATAGAACGCTCCTGTACATTTTTTAGTGAGTAAGTTCACAAAGAAATAAGTAAGTCTCTTCCACACAGTACCTGGAGACCCAGAAGTAATTGAGAAACTTGCACCTTGAGAACGGCCCTACCTGTTCTGGGGGCTCACATTTCTGGCACTAGTCAGGGGCTTGGCCGTGATCACTTGTTCCCTGGCGTGGCTCTGGAGCAATGAATCCTTCCATTGGCAGAGTCTCCTCTGCATCTGAGTCCAAGGATCTGGCCCTCAGAATCCAGAGCCATCCAAGTCCTCTCACTTCATTATGTGAGGAAGGGAGGCAGAGAAGCCCCACTTAATAGGAGCGTGAGGGAGCCAGGTCAGCAAGCGCACAGTGAGGTCTCCAGCTCTGAGAGGCCAGGTACCAGGCCCTTGGGCTGAAGGTCTGAAGACAACCGAATGCGTGAGCAGGAATAATGGTGCTATCGAGTTAGATGAGCAAGCGACTGACTAGAGCAGAGAATCTGGGAAGGTTTCCCTGAGGGGGTCCTTGAACTAGGGTAGAGTAATAACAGGTCCCATTAACGAGCACGTATACCCAGAGCCACCCTGAGCACTTTATATATAAAGCCCGTCATTCCAACCCTTGCAGTCCTCAGTTCCACACTTCATGCTTTAGCAGAGGAAGCACTGAGAGGTGCGCTGAAACACCCACGGACACTGCACCTTGTTATAGCAGCACTGGACATAGATTCAAAATCACGCCATCTCCAAAGCATGGTTTGTGTCCCATGATCCCCTCCTTTATATGCGCAGTACCAGGTACCCGAGGAGCAGTAGCAGGTGTGGACAGAGTCACTAGTTCAGCAAAAGCCAACCGTGTCTGCACAGGAGAACATGCGGGCAGGCCTGGCATGCCCTGGGAATTAGGATGAAGTCAGGGTGATGGGAGTGTGGGCTTGTTAGCAGAAGCGGTGGGGGTGAGGCCAATCCGTGATGTGACTCTGGGGCCAAGCTGAAGCTCTTGGCCATTGTCCTGTGGGCAGTGGCTGCCAGAAGGGTTTGTTAAGGGTAGATGGCTCTGTCGTCTCTGTCTGTTAGGAAGGAGGTGACGCATATGGCAGTGTGCAGAGCCAGGGGAAAGGCAGGGGACAGGGGATTTCCAAGTTTCAAGCAGCCTGGGTGGGTGCTGTGGTGAGGGGCCTTGCTCTCTGAAGGTCCAGTCTGGGAGCTGGCCATAGGCAAGTTATGGCTACGGGGATTAGTATTGTAAGGACTGACCCAGCCAAGAGGCTCTGTCCTGTGCCAGTCTGGTGTCTAGATGTCTCTGCCAGCCCCGACAGCTGTAGGAATGGGAGGAACCTGAGGTCAGTTGAAGAGCTTCCACTATTGGGGCTTGGCTGCTACTTTGAAGGCCCTAATCCAATTTAGCATCTTACTTTCTAAATTTTGCCAGTCTCACAAAGCAGTGTTTCGTTATTTTAATCTAGCATTGATTCGTATGTATAAATTAATCATTCTAAACCATTACAAATTTTACGGTCATTTAAATAGAAATAAATGTAAATTATTTGAACATTAAGGATTTATCTAAGAGCTTGCATATAACCTTCCTTGGAGTAAGTGCATCTCTGGACTCTAGCCTTTGGATTTCCTCATTTGTGAGCTGCTTTCCTCATCCTGTAAACAGGATCTGTGATCCCACCTTTCGCTTGTTTTCCAAGTGTAGTTGTTGCTTTTTCTCATAGCTTTTTGGGTGTAGTTTGTGTACTCTGCTACATCTTATTTTTTTTTATGTGTGTGGAGGTCAGAGGACAGCTTTGAGGAGTTGGTTCTCTCCTCCATCTTTATGTGGGTTCTGGGGATTGAACTCAGGTTGCCAGGCTTGGGTGACAAACCCTTGCCCACTGAGCCATTTCTGGCCCCCTTTTTTGCGTTATTTTTAATGTGTGGTGGTTTTGTTATGTCACAAAGATATTGTGCACTTTATTTACCCTTTCCAGGATGCTTTCTCCAACTGGGGTCCGTCTTTGCATGGCTATTAGGAACCCCCTTCTCCACTTCCATTTTTCTCTACAACCAGTTTTCCCAGCACCATCTGTTTATTAGGGAGCAGTTCTGGCTTCACCCGGTTTTTTCCACCAGGCTTCCCCTGTTCACTCTGTCTTTGAGAGCCTTCCTTTTCCTTTTCCGTTGGTAGTAGAGCTTCCGAGAGTTCAGACAGCTGTTTCTGAATTCCCTGGAGAGTTGTTGCCAGGAAGGTTCTTGAGTCTGCCCTATACTGAAGGCCAGGATCTCCATGGGGAGTGAGCGGGGTGCGTGTGACGGCTTGCCGGAGGCTCCACTGTGAACCGGAGTGATAGGAAGGATGCCTGCGGTGGAAGCACGCTGGTTTTATGCCTGATCAAGGCCAGCAAGCGTTCCTCCGTGTTTACTGCCAGCCAGGCACTCCCCTAAGGGAGCAAAGATGAGGCCCGGATGGGTTTGCCGGTGGACTCAAGGAGTGGTCACAGGACAGAGCTGGTACACTGAGCCACTGTCTGAGATGGGAATAGGAATCTGCTGGTCACCAGGAGGGGAGAGATACTCCCAGCAGAGGCATGTGTGTGAACAGAGATTTGGAGGCTGAACTCAAGGGAATCTGCCATAGCTAGGATTATACCAGCAAGGGCGGGCAAATGAGTGAATACAGCAGGACTGGGGCAAGGTTTGGGAGCCAAACTGCAAGTAGGACTGGAGAAGCAAGGAGCTGGGGAAATGAATCAGGGGAGTGGCCTGACCAAGTTTGGGCTTTAGGGTCAATCAGGTTTTCCCATCAGGTTTCCACCTTTTTCACTGCCTATGAGATCCTTCCTTTTCTCCTCTGTTGGCAGTAGAGAGTTTCAGAGGGGGGTATCGGTGCACCTTACAGACCCTCGGCTGCCTGCAGTGCTGTCTGTCCTTCTAAGGAGGTTCATCCTTAAGGAGCATCCTAGTGGTAGACTCCCTGTCTGCTGTACTAATGCTGGGGCAGGGAGAACTTTGTTGGCCCCCTTAGATCACACTATACAGACTGATACTTGACCTCAAGCCCAGGCCTTCCATCAGGAGGAAAAAGGGGCTCCCGTGGGCCCTAGAAGTAGCTACACCTGGGAGAAAAGAACTCAAGGGACCACAGTCTCAGAGCTGACCTAAGAATCCCTTCAAACAATCCTCCCTTAGCTAGCAGCCTTGTTCATGGCCTCTGGGAAGGATGCCTCAGGACCCCCCCTCCAGGGCTGGCTTTGACTCAGGACCACCCTGTGTGTTTGCAGATATAGATGAGTGTGAGCAGCCCGGGGTGTGCAACGGTGGGCGATGCAGCAACACTGAGGGCTCATACCACTGTGAGTGCGATCGGGGTTACATCATGGTCAGGAAGGGACACTGCCAAGGTAAGGATAAGGGACTGACCTGCTGCCCCCCACACCACAAAGCACCAGCTCCCCTGCTAGCTGTCCTCCACTGAGTCCCTTGTCACTAAGCCAATTCCCACTGGCAGAGACATGTCTACGAATCCCTGAGCCATCCTGTCTTTTGGGTGGTACGCTGGCATCCTGTCTTCCCCCGTAGCAGGGAAATACAGATCTATGTGACACCACAGGAATGCGCATCTCTGCATACCTTTGTCCCCATCACCTTGGAAAATGTGTTCTCTCTGTAGATAGCAGAGGAAGAGCTGATCTCTCTGGCTCCTTTAGTCTTGTTACTGAAGTGTGTTAATGCATAAACTCCCAGAGGGTGGACCATGTCTCTAGTTAGCATGTGCATAGACACCCAGCAAATTCTGGTTGATGAATAAATGAATGAATGAATGAATGAATGAATGAATGAACAATCTCCCCTTCCCCACAGGCAGCTAAAAGATGGGCGGGGACATTGCTAACCCATCTCCTTGTAGACAGGGTTGGACCTGCCACTAACCTATCTGGAACCAGGTAAGACAGGATATCGTCTGATCTGTCCTACCTGGCTCCAGAGAGTCCTACAAGTAAAGGGTGAGCTTGTGGACCTTGTGAAGGGGAGACCTTTCCCCAGTCCACTGCCAGGAAAGCAACGCCCCAGGAGATCTAAGCCGAGGGGAACATCTACAGGTATAGAACAAACTGTCTTCACCTCAGGGCATCGCCTTCTCTCAGGGATCCTCTCTTAGTGCCCCTCCACCTAAAACTCAAGCCTAGGTATGATCCAAGCTGGAACCCATCCCCTTGTCCTGATTAGATCAATAGAAACAAGACAGCCTGGCAGCTCCTGATAGGTACCCTGCTAAGTGCCAGCTGGTCGCACTAAGTACTTGTAAGAGAGCCTCATTAGGCATCACAGCACTATGCATTTAACCTCAGGACTTACAAAAAAAGAAAAGGAAAGGAACCAGGGAATGCCAGAACACTGAAAAGATCAGGTTTATACTAACCGTCTGCATTAAGCGCACAGGCTCCAGAACATACAGGTCTGGGTTGTATTAATGTTTCATGTTTGGAAATGGAAATTGGCACACTCCTCGCAGAGGACTGATCAGCTCCCATACACAAGATGCGCAGAGCCACCTCAAGCACACTGTGAGGCCCCCTCTCTCTCATGTCCCAACTCCCCCCCCACATCCATGTCCTACTCTGGATGGCTCTGACCCATCAGGAGGAAAGCTTCTAGACAGACACCTCATCTGGGAGGTCAGGCTGAGTTCTTGGCCCTGGGCAGACACTCTGGGGCTGTTGAAAGAATGATGTAGTTTGTACGCTTCTCTGCATTTCCATCAGTAATCACAGACCCTGCCCATCACCCCGGGAGCCCAGTCAACTTCCTCTCCCTTTCTTCTGTCTCCAACGAAGAAACTACTCTCTCCGTGGAAACCCGAAGTCTCTGGTGAGAGACTGTGAGGTTTGGACAGTGGCCCATGCAACAGTCTCAATGACATTTCCATCATACCCAGGACTCTGGGTTCCCAGGGCCGGAGAGTATGATTCTCCTTTACACTGTCAGGGCCTCAGCTGTCCCCCACTCTCACCCAAGGTGCCCTGAACTCTGGCTCCTGTCCATCATTCCCACTTCGTACTCTCACCAGGAGCAGACTGGTCCCTGGAAAGATGCCACTGTATCCTCCCAGAGTATGGGTGGCAGACTCACAAATTAGTCCTGTGCCACCTTTCCTTGGATCCCTCTAGCGGTCTCTTTAGAGCCTTACACTAAGAGGATAATGTGTATTATTTTAGGCACATTGTTTCTTCTTCTGGTCTGCAAACACATGTTGGGTGCCAGCTGTGTGTTAGCCGTGAGCTGGGAATACAGCAATAATTAGTTCCCCAAACAAACCAGAATATTGGAATCTACCAAGGCATTCCATAACTTTAGGTTAAAATTCAAACCCTTGACTAGGCAGAAGGATCTCTACCCAGTGACAAGCTCCACTTTAGCTACCATGAGTTCCGTGGAATAGCCTCAGGTTGTCTGGGGATGGAGTCCACTCCATCCAGAATTTCCCTCAGCCTCCTTTGATGAGCTTGTCTAATGGTGCAATTCTAGCCACTCCCCATTCAGGAGAGGCTTCCCTGTCTCCAGGGAGGGGGGAGACTAAGGGCTGTTCTGGTCTTCTGACCTCTTCCCCCCCCCACAGACTTCTCACATATTAACATCACTGTTATTCCCCAGGGCTCTGCTCTAAGAAGAAAGCTGGATGGAGCATAGCAGCTTAGGTTAGGTTCTGCTTCACTAACAACCAACCTCAAAAATCAGCTATAGCGCACACAGTCAATCTTATATCTCATCAATGTCTTGTGTCCATCAAGAATCAGTTGAGAACTCTGACCCAGACTTCCTTACTCTGGTACTAGACAAAAAGAATAGCCAACATCTGGACTATGCCCAGTCCCCAAGAAAGAAGACACTCAAGGGTTGCGTACGATGAAATGCTTTGGTTCCCAAGTTACCTACGTCATATCCATTCATACCTCATTGGCTATCGCTAATCTTTTGATGTCACCCAACCACAAGGGACCCAGAAACAAAAACATACCATGACCCGAAAATGAAGATGTAAGCTATTTTTTTGAAGATGAGTGAGTTTCACATCTCCTAAATGCCTGACATCCAGGCCTATACACACCTTCCACAAATGCACCCGACACACGGCAGGTAGGGCAGACTCAGGGTCCTTTCCTCTTGGCCAATGCAATCTTCCTACCTTGCCTGATGTCACCAAGGGTGATATGAGGGACCGTCCCAAACGATCCAATCTGAAGCATGCAGTTCTCTGACTTCCTACAGCTAACAGTACCCACAGCCTACTGCAGCAACCTGGGCCGTATTTCCGTTTTTAAGTCCTTTGTTCTAGGACTGTGAGTGGGAGGTGGATTGGGAACACAGGGAAACTCATTTTTTCCTCGTGTTCAGATATGGAAATTGAAAATCTATTTCCCCATACAGGGCAGGGTCAAAGATTTGCAGACATGAAATACCCATGGGTTGTGGTTCTTGGAGATGACCAAGGGAGGGGCTCTTGTTTTCTAGATATCGATGAATGCCGTCACCCTGGTACCTGCCCTGATGGGAGATGCGTCAACTCCCCTGGCTCTTACACGTGTGTAGCCTGTGAGGAGGGCTACATAGGCCAGAGCGGGAGCTGTGTAGGTAAGGGCTGGTTGCCAAGGCACTGAGGGGGCTGTTTTGCCTTGAGATGGCTGGTTGAGCCCACAGACAGGGAGGGGAAGAGGTGGGCAGACAGCAGTGGCGTAGAGGGCATTGTCTCCCATCATCCGGTTGGGTTCTCAGACAACACTGAGCATGACGTGGGTGTGCTTCGGTTATGGGACTCTGCCCTCTGAATCAGCTAGGGTGGGCCCCTCTGCTGGGGCTTAGCCACATCCGTTCTGAAGCTCTATCCCAAAGTTCCAGAAGCTTCTGTGGTTGGCTTCTGTGGACCAGGGTGAGAAGCCGAATGGTGACAAGAGCCAGCCACCAGGCCTTCTTCTTTCCTACACTGAAGTTCTACAAAAGGATATTGAATAGCAGTGGCACTTCTTGTTCCCAAACAGCTCCCTGTCAGTGTGAAGAGGAGTGCTCTTTCCCCTCAGCCCCCGCAGGGAACAAGGCCCAAGGCTCTGATGCCAGGAGGGGCCATGCTTTGAATAGACGCTTTGAAGCTCATGAGAGGGCAGACGGTTCCCAGGCCCTAAGGACAGCCACAGCCACTCAGGCATGGCCTGGCTTCTCTTCACACTGCCCACCCATGTACTGAAACTGTTTGTTGGGTGTAAAAATTGGGGGGGTTTTGTGGCACGTGAGAGACTAATGAGGACCAGACTCACAATGGAGTGAATCAGGGTCTTGGATGCCTTATTGCTAGCGTTCTAGGTGGCTTTGTTTTCCAGGGCTAAGCAGGGTGTTCTGTATGACTAAGGGGGGCTGAGGAGCACTAAGGAGGGTATGACCTAGATGAAATAAAGGTGCAGGGCTGTGCAGCTTCCCAAGGCTAGCCTGCATTCCCTCTGAAGGCTGCTTCCATGGACTCATACTTGAGATGATCTAGGCTTGCTAGAGCGGCAGGCAAGGAAGAGAGGAGGCAGTGCCCCATCTTGGACTTTATCCACAGATGTGAATGAGTGTCTGACCCCTGGGATCTGTGCCCATGGAAGTTGTATCAATGTGGAAGGCTCCTTTAGATGCTCCTGTGAGCCGGGCTATGAGGTCACCCAGGACAAGAAGGGCTGCCAAGGTACAAAGATGTAGCACCAATTCTTCCACAGACAAATCGAACCCACAACATCTTCCCCTCTGGCTGCCAGCCCCTGAAGCCATCCCTGAACTAGCCCTCCAGGCCCGAGGCCTCTCCTGCCCTTGCCTGTCCTTTTAACCCTCCCTGCCCACCTATGAGTCTCTGGCGTGTCTGCTCTGCAGAATCCCATACAGAACTCAATGGCCTGTTTCAGATGTGGATGAGTGTGTCAGCCGAGCCTCATGCCCCACGGGCCTCTGCCTCAACAGCGAAGGCTCTTACACCTGTTCGGTCTGTCAGAGTGGGTACTGGGTGAACGAAGCCGGCACTGCCTGTGAAGGTAACACAAGACAGACAGTGACAGGAGGGACTCCCTCTTAAAGAACATCTGTTTGTCCTCCAGCCTCGGGCTTATTCCCGGGGGTTAATCCTCCAGGTTAGGTTAGAGAGAATTCTGGGGGACTTGGCCCCAAAAGAGCTTCTATTGCTATAACTTCCAAATTCAGAGAGGAGACAAATGGTCCTAGAGACAGAAGGGAATCTAAAGCGACATACAATAGTGTCTGCCTATGATCCCAGCCCTTGGGGTGGAAACAAAAGGATCAGGAGTTCAATGCCAGCCTTAGCTACACAGTGGGCAGCCTGAGCTATGTGACACCTTGTCTCAAAAGAGATAAACTGGGGGTTGAGTTACCCATAGAGCTTTCTAGGAAGGAAGTGGGGGGGTGTATTATAGAATATGGCCAGGGTTTGCCCTTACCTAGAGGTCCAGAATGTTCTTCAAACCCAGAGATAGGCAAGAGGTGTTGTGAGGGGAAGCTGTGGTAGGACTGCGCTCCTGGTTCCATGGCCACAGTTGTCTGTCTGCCTAGACCTGGACGAATGTGCCTTCCCCGGAGTCTGCCCCACAGGAGTCTGCACCAACACTGTGGGCTCCTTCTCCTGCAGTGACTGTGAGCAGGGCTACCAGCCTAGTGCCCTGGGCAACACCTGTGAAGGTAAGAGACCGTCCCCCAGGAGGAGAACACACACGAACACAGTAGACCAACCTAGCCTTTATTAAAAGGAATAAGAGCTTCCCATTAAACCCAGGATAGGGGGCTGGGGACTCGTATTACTACCCCCTCCCCGAAAGCAGTGGGGAAAGTGACTAGATACCTGGGTCTCACCACCGTGAAGGCACTGGCACATGGGCTGCTGGGTCTCAGAAGCACCAAGGGACAAGAGACACATGGTGTTTCTTGGGCCTTGGCCTAGACTCTTGAGACTCTGTTATGACAAGATTCTAGTGCAGTGGTGCTCAGCTTGGGGGGTCAAATGACCCTTTCACATGGGTCACCTAAGAGCGTCAGAAAACACAGCTATTTACATTACGATTCGTAACAGTAGCAAAATTTTGGTTACGAAGTGGCAATGAAAATAATTTTAAGGTTGGGGTCACCACAACATGGGGAACTGTATTAAAGGGTCACAGCATTAGGAAGGGTGAGAACCACTGCTCTATAGTGGCCATTGGTGCTTTGTAATAGTGTTAATAATGCCTATAATCCCAATACTTGGGAAACCTTGTCAGGAAGATGAAAAGTCTAAGGCTAACAAAGCTACAGAGGGAGAGAGGGGTAGTGTGAGTGGAGGGCGGGTCAGGTGTGATGACCCAGGTTTACAGTCCTAGCACTTAGGAGGCAGAAAGAGGAGAGTTGGGAGCTCAAGTTCATCTTTGGCTATCTAGCAAGTGAGAGGCAAGGCCAGAGTTAGCTACATGAGATCCTATCTCAAACCAAATTCGCGAACAAGCAGAAGGGAGTTTCTGTTACCTTCTCAGGTTCCCTGCATCTGTTTCCTTGGTTTCTTTCCCATTGCTTCTCAGCCAAGACTGAGGAGGGAGGCTTTGGTTTCCCTAGGCCAGGGCTATGGGCATGAAGGAGCCCAACCAGATCTAGGCCAAATGGGAAGATGGGAAGATCTGCTACCATCCTTCTCCCCACGGCTCTCTCCTTAGCTTCTCCCAGGTATGCTGGGAGAACGGAGATAAACACAGCAGATTCTGTCCCCTCAGGCAGGTGATAGGGCCTCTAGAGATGTTTCCCTTGGAACCTGTCCTTGGAAGGTGCCACCATCAGCTGCCTCCTCCCTGTGTGACCCTACAGATGTGGATGAGTGTGAAAGTCCCCAGCACAGCTGCCTCGGAGGCCAGTGCAAGAACACAGAAGGTTCCTACCAATGCCTCTGTCCCCAGGGCTTCCATCTGGTCAATGGCACCATGTGTGAAGGTGAGCACCCCAAGTCTCCTCTTTGGGAGCTGGGGACAGTGAATGTCTGCAGAGGTGAGGGCACCCTGGAGTCACCCCCGTCTCATCTTGCCTCTACAGACATGGACGAGTGTGCTGAGGAGGAGCACTGTGCTCCTCACGGCGAGTGCCTCAACAGCCAGGGGTCCTTCTTTTGCCTCTGTGCACCCGGTTTTGTCAGCGCTGAAGAGGGCACCAGATGCCAGGGTAAGACATCAGTGTGGCCGTGTCTAAGGTCCACCAGCACAGGAGTTAGAGGCTGTGTCTAGAGTCCTATCCGAACACCCTTGCTGAAGTGAATTGTTTGCTCACGGCCTACCAAGGGAAGAGAAAATGGGAAGGCTGGGGAGATGGGAAAGATCCAGGTTTTTAAGGAAGGACTCGAGTCTGCAGGGTCCTCTCTGTGGTGCCTGTGGCAGCTGTGCATGCTCTCCAGAGTCTCAGTATCACCCTTCTGCTAACGGAGCCCAGCACTAAAGCCTCCCCACAGCATGGCCTGGGATGTCCCTTGATCTTCCTGCCCAGAGCTTCTCCTTGGATCTCCCATGGGCTTCTTGAGGTCCAAAGGAAGTGGCTCAGGGCTCAGACAAGCTCTAAAGAGACCCACGCTTGCATCTGCTGACTGGTGTCTCTCTCCTAGATGTTGACGAGTGTGCAGCCACAGACCCATGTCTGGGAGGGCGTTGTGTCAACACAGAGGGGTCCTTCCACTGTCTGTGTGAGACCGGCTTCCAGCCCTCCCCAGACAGCGGAGAGTGCCTGGGTAAGGACTCTAAGGATTGGATGGGACCCTGCCTCACTTCTGCCCACCTTGTCCCTCTGTGGTCCTTAGCTCCCTGGAACAAGGAACATAGCTTCCCAGGAACTACAGTATTTTCTACAGGATCCAAAGGATAATGCATTTATTGGTCTTCTGATGACGCAAGGACTGGCTTAACAAAGACAGTCAGAATCTTTGTGCCAGCAGAGGACACAAAGTAGCTTTAAAAGCCAAAAACATTCAGCAGATATTAAACACCTGCTATGTTCAATGTCTTTTGGTAAGACAGATGATTACAGACGATCTTGAAATTGAATAAGGGAGAATATTGAAGAAAACTCCCTGAACTCCACTGTGGTGAAAATGGCAGAACACTCTGTTGGGGATCAGAGGGGAGGAGGCTTCCCAAATGGTGTCTAGTTCTCTTCCTAAATGCTCAGCCCTGCTAGGTCAGGGGAATTTCCCTGGATCAATCTCCTGGGGTGAGCTGAGCATGCTGATTTGAAGTGGACCTCAGAAGCTGTGGGCTCTGAGCTTGTCAGGTCAGCAAGGTGGGGCCAGAACAGTGACCTAGCCACACATCTGCCCCCTCTCATGGCTCTGGGGACAGATATTGATGAGTGTGAGGACAAGGAAGACCCAGTGTGTGGAGCCTGGAGGTGTGAAAACAGCCCTGGTTCCTACCACTGTGTCCTGGACTGCCAGCCTGGCTTCTACATGGCCCCAACCGGAGACTGCATCGGTGAGTAGAACGGGGGTGAGGGGATAGAGGAGGGAGGGCCGAGGAAGGCTGAGGACATCTGGTTTTCCATGCATCCAACTAGAAACAGTTTCTCCCGCGGGTACCGTTTGAGCAGTTGTTTGTATATTTTCCATACAGTGAAGCTAACCCAAAAGTTGAAAAAGAATGTATGGTCAAAGTTTTCTTGTGCTGGGCCTGGAGCGGCGGGGGTGGTGGTGGTGTTTGTTTTGTTTTGTTTTATTTGCAAATCTTAGTGTTAATAGACCAGATACGTAAGTATTCCCAGCACACAAGCGAGCATGCATACCCTCTACCCTAGTCTTCATCACCCCACAGACATAGACGAATGTGCCAACGACACTGTGTGTGGGAACCATGGCTTCTGTGACAACACGGACGGCTCCTTCCGCTGCCTGTGTGACCAGGGCTTTGAGACCTCACCCTCAGGCTGGGAATGTGTTGGTGAGAAGCCTGCGGGCTACCCAAGGTCTGGGCTAGGAAAGGCCCTTGGGCCCTTCTCATTTCTACCAATTTCTTTCTTGAAAGGAAGTGACAGGGCCCTCTTCCAAACACTCATGTTTACACGGCTCCATGACAGGACTCCAAAGGGTGGGCAAGGCAAGCTCAAGGGAGGGAGAATTCCCCTCCAGCTAGTGCTGCTGCTGGGCTGATAGGAGAACGGCCAGTCCGGCCACATAAGGAGCAAGCAAGCACAAGAAGGAAGAGACCTCCTGCCCTACTCAATTCCCTGGAGAACTTGGGGGCTCAAGAGGTGCCCAGGGGAGGGCACTCTCTTCGTTCACGGTTAAAGCCACTTTCAGCAACTCTGCCCCACTTTCCTTCCCATGCTCTCTGCCCACCAGTGCCCTCCCTGCTAATTCATACCCACCTTTGCTTCTTCCGAGCATGGTTCTCCTGGGGGGGATGAGAACCTGCTGGAATTGGGGGCAGGGTGCATTAGCTACCTCTTCTCTGTACACGAGGCTGTCCTTGTGCCTGGCAGACGTGAATGAGTGTGAACTCATGCTGGCGGTGTGTGGGGCTGCACTCTGTGAGAACGTGGAAGGCTCCTTCCTGTGCCTTTGTGCGAGCGACCTTGAGGAATACAACACACAAGAAGGACGCTGTCGTCCTCGGGTGGCTGGAGGTGAGACCCGGGAGACTCAGGCCCCTTCACTTCCAGACAACATTTTCCTGAAGGTCTAGGATGACATGGGGAAATTCGGGGTGCTATGGCACTTACAGTAGCCCCCCCAAGGACCTCAGGTTGAGTTTAGTAGAGACCCAGAATCCACCCAATCCTTGGATGAGTCTTTTGGATTAAGGAGACCTTGAAACTGAGCTCAGATGGACCCTCCCCTCCCCTTTGCCACTCTACCTCAGGCTGGACCAGGACTCAGCTGGCTTCAATGACTTGGAAAAAATCAAGGGGAACTTTGTAAGGGAAAATGTGGGTAGGGGAGAAGGGATTGGGGTCCCTGAGAAGCAGAAGGTATGCTATGCCAGAGATGGATATTGCCCATAGGGGTTGTGGGCAAATAGTACACTAGAAACATCAGGTGTTTGGGCATCAGAGCCCTATTTCACTCCATAATAACTTCTTAAATGTAACTTCTTAGGTGCGGTGTCTTTGTAGCAGGGGATGATAACACTAGCCAGTCCTAGGGACGCTGGGGTACAACATGAGATCATGTACACTCTAAGGCTCTATACAGACATTATATTTCACAGACCAACTTGATGGCAGGGATACCTCAGAGGGTCATGAACAGACACTAATAAGGGGCTTCTGTCACACACAGCTCAGAGAATCCCAGAGGTCCCAACAGGGGACCCAACTCCAGGCCTCATCCACATGGAATGCTACTCTGAGAGTAATGGTGGTCCTTCCTGCTCTAACATTCTGGGCTGGAACTCCACAAAGGCCGAGTGCTGCTGTACTCAGGGTGCCAGATGGGGAAAAGCCTGTGATCCTTGCCCATCTGAGGGCTCAGGTAAGGCTTCAAGGGCTCCAAAGACCCTTTGGGTCAGTTTGCAGGGTGACCCCTAACAGGGGAAAGGAGCCAGGGGTGATGACACATGCCTGGAACTCTGGCACTCAGGAGGCTGGAACAGAAAGATGATGAGTCTGAGGCAAGTCTGAGCTACATAGCAAAGTTCCAGGCCAGCCTCTATTATATAATTAGACCTGTAAAAAAGTGGGGGTGGGGAGACATACCATTCCCTCTCTGAGCTTGCTCACCTTCCTACACAGTTGAATTCAGTGAGCTCTGCCCCAGTGGTCAAGGCTACATCCCTGTGGAAGGAACCTGGACATTTGGACACACCATGTACACAGGTAATCAGTCTCCACACCCTTCTCCCCAGACTCCACTTGCCCCAGTAACCCCTGGCCTGGTTCTCTGTAAGGTCACAGGAAATCTACACCCAGCTCTGGCTTCCAGGTAGTTTTGTTGGGCTCTGGGACATTTCCTGATATGTTTAGCTGGAAAGTTTTAACTAAGCTCCTGGAATGTTCACATGACCCTAAGCTCAGTTTCCCTGTGCCCTCAAGTCTAGAGAGTACACTGTGGTGTTTAACCTCACCTCTGCCATACCTGAACAGAGAGACAGAGTGAGGGTACTGCACTGCCACACAGGTTCCCCCCCACCAAAACAGACACTTTGGGGAGCTCACTCTCATTGGAGAGTTTCAGGTGCTGGGCCCCTTGGTGCCTTATTCAGAAAGCTAGTCCTGAGAAGGAGATAATGGAAACAGAAAGTGTGTGTGTGTGTGTGTGTGTGTATGTGTGTGTGTTGCTGGGAATAAAACCAATGGCTTCATGTATGCAAGGTAGACCCTGTACCACTGAACTCCCCAGTCAAAAAAGTAGCTTTCCTCTAGTGCTTGCTATATACCAAGGACTACTTAAAGTGCTTTAGGGGTATAAGCATTTCTTAGTCCTCATTATAAGAGGTTAAACAGTATTTTAGAGAAGCTAAGCCAAGAAGAACGCAAACAAATTACCCAACTCACTCCAACAGCTGGATATAAGCTCTAAGCTTCCCTTCCTGCCATGTCTTCCCTTCTCCTGCCTCACCCTGCCCTCCGTCAGATGCCGACGAGTGTGTCCTGTTCGGGTCTACTCTCTGCCAGAATGGCCGATGCCTCAACACAGTGCCTGGCTACATTTGCCTATGTAACCCTGGCTACCACTACGATGCCTCCAGCAGGAAGTGCCAGGGTGAGGACTCACAAGGGCCTGCTAACCCCCAGTCCCACTCTTGCTGGGAGTCCCCCCTCCTGGGAAAGATGCCCACTGCAGCAGGCGGGTCTGAGGTGAGGGGAGCTCTACACTGTCAGATATTGTCTCTAGAGAGAGCCCTTCCGGGATGAGCATCTTCATGGGTCTCCCGAGGCAAATCCTTCCCTGAGCATTGCCTGTCAAAGGTCACTCTGACCCACTGCACCTTTCCCTGACGTCACAGATCACAACGAATGCCAGGACGTGGTCTGTGAGAACGGGGAGTGCATGAACACAGAAGGCTCCTTCCATTGTTTCTGCAGTCCCCCCCTCATCCTGGACCCTAGTGGCCAACGCTGTGCCAACAGTACCAGCAGCACAGGTGACTGAATGGGGCATGGGCACCGGGTGGCACAGGCCTGATCTGGGACTCACTTGCTTCTGGGGTCTGTGCCACCAGAGGACTTCCCTGACCATGACATCCACGTGGACATCTGCTGGAAGAAAGTCACCAATGATGTGTGCAGCCAACCCTTGCGTGGGCACCGTACTACCTACACAGAATGCTGCTGCCAGGATGGCGAGGCCTGGAGCCAGCAGTGTGCTCTGTGCCCCCCCAGGAGCTCTGGTAAGAAGGTGCCTGCGGGTCTGGGCATAGCTCTGAGAAGGGGTGCTATCACCTTGGAAGGAGGAGGAGAGCAATTTGAGCATAGTTGTTCAGGACAAAGAGAGGTACAAGTGTGGCCAGGAATCCCCACATGTTCTCATCTTGGGCAAAAAGCCCAATGAACCAGTTCACCAAGCTTTAGCTAGCTGGAGCTAAAGTCCGGCTCCCTTTCTCCTTCCTCCCCAACAGAAGTCTATGCTCAACTGTGCAATGTGGCTCGGATTGAGGCAGAGCGGGAAGCAGGGATCCACTTCCGGCCAGGCTATGAGTATGGCCCTGGCCCAGACGATCTGCCCTACAATCTCTATGGCCCAGATGGGGCTCCTTTCTACAATTACCTGGGCCCGGAGGACACTGTCCCTGAGCCTCCCTTCTCCAACATGGCCAGTGAGCTAGGAGACAACACACCGGTCCTGGAGCCTCCTTTGCAGCCCTCTGAACTCCAGCCTCACTATGTGGCCAGTCATTCAGGTACGTGTAGCAAAACTGGAGAAGAGATGGGCACTACCATTCCTTCATCCCCTCCATCTGCCTGCCAATCATATTGCTGCTGGGGTGAAGACAGGGAAGGGGAAGGACACTGGTCATGGTCAGTCAAGAC
Source organism: Ellobius talpinus (assembly GCA_001685095.1). Taxonomy (NCBI): domain Eukaryota; kingdom Metazoa; phylum Chordata; class Mammalia; order Rodentia; family Cricetidae; genus Ellobius; species Ellobius talpinus. The sequence goes on from LOJH01011690.1 coordinate 35,509, forward strand.
TTCACATTAAAAGGCTTGGGTCCAACACTGCCATAAGTGGCTATCACTCTAAAACCTTCGGGAGAGTATGGCTTTCGGTTTCAGTGTCTTTCTTTAGGACTCTTAAGATCCATCAACATAAGGGCTGGAGAGATAGCTCCATGGTTAAGAGCATTGGCTGCTCTTCCAAAGGTCCTGAGTTCAATTCTCAGCAACCACATGGTGGTTCACAACCATCTATAGTGGGATCTGATGCCCTTTTCTGGTGTGCAGGCAGGACATAATAAGTAAATCTGAGAGAGAGAGAGAGAGAGAGAGAGAGAGAGAGAGAGAGAGAGAGAGACCCACCAACACAACCCCACCCTTGGCACTCAATAGTGAAAACCTTTGTTCTGGAGGGTGTGGTCCTAGTGAGAGACTGGGAACTAAGCACAGGCCTCAGCATTATTCTTTCTGACCCTCTCTCAGAACCACTGGCCTCCTTCGAAGGACTTCAGGCTGAGGAATGTGGCATCCTGAATGGCTGTGAGAATGGCCGCTGTGTACGCGTGCGGGAGGGCTACACTTGTGACTGCTTTGAAGGCTTCCAGCTGGATGCAGCCCATATGGCCTGTGTGGGTAAGTTTGGAGCTGTGAGAATGACCCCTACCGTAGGACTGAGTTTAGGAAAGCTTGGAAATACGCTGCTGCCCTCTAGTGGGCATGTGTCAAGGTAGTGATTGCAAAAGCACCAAGGAGGGTTTAATGCTTCCTGGGAAAATCATTGGATGGATGATCTCCAACAGAGGAGAAGCAGGGACAAGAAGTCATGGTCCTGGGTATGCCAAGAGATGACTGCTTCTTGGTTTTTGGCCGAGTTTTCTGCTTTGGGTGTCATATCCAGGGTAGGGAGTAGGGGCTGGTGGTGGCTAGAGGGCCAGAGAGCCCCGTACAGCTTTCTTTGTTGCTTCCATAGATGTGAATGAGTGTGAAGACTTGAATGGACCTGCAGCACTCTGTGCACATGGCCACTGTGAGAACACAGAGGGTTCCTATCGCTGCCACTGCTCCCCAGGTTATGTGGCAGAGCCAGGCCCCCCACACTGTGCGGCCAAGGAGGAGAAGTGAGGGATCGCTGGTGGCAGCTATCTGGAAATGGCTTCAGACGTAGGCTGGGAACTTAAGATGGCTTCCCTAGCTGGGAAAACATCACCGCTGGGAAGACAAGGTGATGTCATCAGGCCAGGGCTCTGTAGCCAAGTTCTGCCAGCCTTGCCTGCTTTTTTTCAAAATCTCTTCCAGCTTAGTTCTGGTTGTGAGCTTCCGTCACTGCCTCTACACCATTGCTTGGCTCAGACACCACAAATATTTTAATGCTTCAGCCACTGGCCATGAGACACAACCTACCACCTGTCCTTGGGGCCTCGCTGGAGGACGTGCATCAGAAGAGTCCTCACCTACTCCACTTAGGCTGTGCAAAAGCTGCAGGCACTTCTTTCCAGCTGTGATCCACACATCATCCTGATGGTTCCATAACTGGGGCAGCAGCTACATCTGCCCTGGGAGGGCCCTTCACAATCTGTGGAGCAAGACAGGGTTTGGAAAAGTTTGGGGGACAGCTGCAATGCCACCTCTCTGAACTACAACCACCCAGTCAATCTGGTGTGGCCTCTTTTTGCCACATCTCCACCCTGTAGACAGTCTGTGGCCCCAGAAAGGGACCTGTTTCCCTCGTCTCAGAGGATGGAGACTAATTCTAACTTGCTGAGTGCAAGAAACACAAACGAAGAGGAATGAGCCTGAGAAAGCAGCAAGAGAGGGCTTAAAACATGGGGAGCTGCTATGGAAGGAGGAGCCAGGATTTATACAATGTAGTGAATGGGGAGCAGGCCTGCTTTTTGTCCTGCCTGGCTCTCGCACGGCTAGCTTAGCCCTGGAAATAACACACAATTTATATTCATTTAAACACTGCCTGGCCCATTAGTTCTAGCCTCTTCTTGGCTAA